>VYZS01033369.1:23096-41156 GCA_013400695.1 Neodrepanis coruscans | reverse complement strand
CTTTTGCTTTCACCCCACAACACCGTAACACCAGTCAACAAAGATGTATAGTATACAAGCAGTGGAGTCAAAATTGAGGAAAGAAAATAAGTGACAGACATGGTTATTAGAATGAGAAAATGTCTTGTCAAACATGGCATGTCCCATTAGTCATTGCTAGATAATGTTGTGTCTTCAAAAGTTAGGAACATCATGAAGGGATAAAAGTACCTAGGGACCTTGAGTCAGTTTATACAGAAAGGATAAATTATTGAAGGAGGGCTGCAAATAGAAGAGCATATGCAATGATGTCAAGCAATTCAGAAGACGAGATAAAGGCTGAAGTATGATGAAACATTTATAGGGATCTAAAAGAATATTTGAAAGCTTCTTATTCTTTAAAAAATTTCATCTCAAATAATACAATACCTCTTTGAAGTGTCATGGAAGAAAACATTTTGTAGGGAGGCAGCTCTCTACTGCTCTGTGGGGGAAGTGTTGGATGGTTTCTTTACTTATCTCATGGTCATGAAGAGGGAAATCAAAAATATTTCCATCCACAGGTAATACTTCTTATATTAGATTGTATTGTAGCCATTTCTGAGGCAAGACATTCAAATTAACTTGCAAAACATGGTGATGCTCTATGGTTATTCACTAATTGAAATTCCAGGGATAACTGGAGTACATGAACTCAAACCATTATCATCAAACCTTAGCTTTGTCCTGTGGCCACGATAAAGAAGGTCTTGGTTTAAGCTCTAGATAAATACAGAGATTTTGGTCTCATTTCAAAACTTGTACTTGTACACCATGTACTTACTCACCTCTGGGGAAAATGAAAGCTAGGGAGATAAACTTCTCATCTGAGTAGCAAACAGGAAGAGACAAAAAGAGACTTACTACTCAAGATACTCCTGTCTTACTCCCATGTGGGAAGGCTCCCTTTCTTCCTTTCTTCCATCTCTTACCCTTCCAGGCCTGGGAAGAAGAACATAAGAGACTGCAATATGCCCCCTTCTCAAGGAATGAGTAATGTGAAGTACCACAGGAGGACCTGTGGAGTAACAATTCTTGCAGGGGCTTCAAGGTAAGCAGGTAGACAGGAATGAGACTAGGGACCAGCACTGCCTTATCCTAAACATCTGGTGAAAAGGTAACATTATTTGTAAAATTACAGCAGCATATATACATGCACATACACACACACACACACACACACACACACACACAAACCATGGCAAGAGGGAGAGGGAGTTCAAAAATTAATAACAAAAAATAACAAAATAATTAACAAAATATAATATAGTCTTTTTAAAAGCAAATATTCACATTTGGCGACAAGCCACAAATCCACAAATTATGGGGCCTGACTCATGATTTTTGAACATTTAGTTCAAAAAAGGGCAGCACAGCCCTTTTTGCTGTAATTACAGCACTATTAATTAGATTGGGAGATTGCTCCAAGATTCCCGAGACATCTGTAACAAATATAGGCACCCTCATGGCAGTGTATATTTCCATATACATTTATGGAAACAGTAATTTAAATAACAGCTATAAATGGATAAAGTGAATCTGGTGATATCACCATAATGAAAAATTATTTTCAACATTACCATATGAAAAATTATTTAAAAGGGCATTATTCTTTCTTTTTTTTTTTTTAACTAAAGCAACACACAAGGACATGATTTAAAATCACTGTTGGGAGAAACAAACTGTTCTTTCACTTATCCACTACAGCACACTTTCTGAGTAGAAGGTTCTAAAGAAGTTGTATTACGCAGAAATAGTTCTGCACACTTTTTTTGCACCAGTAGGAAGGTATTAACTGCAATCCTGACATGGCATTCTTTGCTTCACTTTCTCCATGCATGAAGTTACCAGTTCTCATGGTGAGATTTTAAGCACACTCCTGTTTCCTCTTCTTCTTTTCCACTTCTTTCATAGTGTTTACCTTGCTGGACAAATCTAGTTTAGTTTTAAGAGAAATGAAACACAGATTGTACTGCCTTGCCAGATTCCCTTCTACCAAATTATTAAATTACTGAAGGCAATCCATATTTCAGTAGATCTTGACTGTTTTACTTGACCTCCAGCAGGTGTCCAATTAAGTCTGAACAATTTATATGATATTCCCTTTCCATTGATAACTCTAGAATTAAACTGATGAGATCTCTAGAGAAGCATCATCAGTGTTACACCTTTCATCTTTAATTACATGGGTTGAAGATGAATGAATGTACCAGAAGGATCCCAGCTGGGAAGTAGCATGCTTATTAGATAGCTGATAATTTAATATACACTCTGAATTCTGATTATTTTCTTAAAACATCTTAAGACTTTTCAACATCTCTTATGACAAAATTTTAATACTTATTCTGCTGGACATTGACTGTATTCTTTGCCTTCTAAAAAAATACTCCTCAGATGCAGGCAAAGAACTGTGACTGGCATTATAGAACAAAGAATTTTAGACAAGGTGAGTTAAAAGGTCCTGGTTAATGCATTCAGTTTGTTGTTTCTAACAAATGTATATACATCATCTAAGAGAAGACATAGAAAAGCAGAGCAGAAGGCTCCTAGACAACCCCCTGGAGTCCCACCATAAAAGACTATCAATTCTTCTGCTTCAACATTGTAGCTCCAGCTCCTCCTCATATATTTTACTTCTGACAGTGCTTCACTGGAAATGAAATGTTAAATGAGTTCAAATTCAGAATAAATCGCAGCAAATTGCTAGGTAGATTTGATAGGTAGAACGTATATATAGATACCAGACATTATATCTGGCAATTAGATGTCTACACTTGAGACACTTGTCTGGACTTCCTATAATCTGTTGAGAGAAACAGGCATGGAAACAATTTCTTTCATTTTCAGAAAGAGGTAATGAAAGAGATGAGATAATACTGCAAAAGTACCATCCTCAGGGGCCAATATGAATGCTGATTAATTATTTCAGAGTTACAGCCTTTAAAAATACTCATGTCTTGGCTGGTGAGAACTTCAAGCATATCTATAACGTGTGTAACAATCCATTCCTTGAATGGAGACACCCCTCAAAGTTAGTTCTCAAGGCTGGGTGAAAGAGATTTACCTACAGTCATTAATAATTAGTTTTGCTAGCCTTAATATAATTGCTTCAATATTTCTTCAAAAATAGCACTATACTAGTAGTACACAGCCATCCATGCTGTGTAGTAAATAATTCTCACTAAGGTCTTTTTTATCAACTTAATCAACTTAAATAAATTCTTTATTTTATTTATATAAATGTATTTGTGTTGCCATCCTTTATCCTATAGGACAAAGTTGTATAAAGGCTCAATTACACCTGTATAATCCCTTAGACCTAAACTCTTGACTGAGTCTGGGGCTAGGATGAGATCCAGTCACACCTGGACTCCTCTCTGAGAGGAGTTATGAAAGCAAGGGAGTCCTTTTTATACCTAATGACTCAACATAAAGACTTCTCTAACAAAATTTATTTGAAGCTCCTACTCTGCCCACAACAAACACACTGACTTATTTTACTTGAGTAAACTCACTGGCATATGAACAGTATCTTTTTCAGTTGTTCAGAGTTTGCCTTCTAGACTCTGGTGCAGTCAAACTGAACTACTGAAGAAAGTATATCCTCCACAGCAGAAACTAAAACTCAGATCTGCTAATCTCACATTTACTTCACAGGTCAGCACAGATCGAAACAGAGATGATTTGATACACTTATATGGGAAGCTTGACTAGTCCTTCCACTGGGCATATTTCTCCTCTGTATTCTCTTACTCTCTGTATTTTCTTACCGATTCGCTGCTTCTCAGTTGTCCAAAAATGGGCTGAGTGATTCACAATACCAGACATAACCCTGCTTATGATCATACACATTGAACCGAAACATAGTCATTGTGAACTGAAAAGAAAGACATGGATGATAACACTAAGGTCCCAAAATGTTTTTGATTGGTTACACAAGTTTATAAAGATCAAATCCAGATACAATATTCTTTTACTTCTTTTATACAGAGATGATCACCTTTTGTATCAAGTGGCAGGATTTGCTAGTAGCAAAAGAAAAACTAGCAGAAAACAAGAGTTCTTCTTTCTGTCTCTGGAAATCAAAGAACATTATGACATATTGTCCTGGTTTCAACCCTGGAGGGCATAACAGTGACGAGAAAACCCAATAGAAAACCAAAAAAAATAAAAAGACACACACACAAAAAACCACAAGTTTTATTCTACACACACACATAAACTGACAATAAAACACAAAGACAGACAAATTAAGCTCTTCTGAGGCCAGCGGCTGGAGTGAAGAAGGAAGCTAGGATGGCACTGGGTCCTCGCTAGGGTTTCCACAGCTGATAGAAGGTTGTGGTCTTCAGCCCTTGCTGCTGCCGCTGGAAGATGCTACGCCGCCCGTATCACTGAAAAAACACTGCGCAGAGAGGAGCAGGGATGTGATTCCAACGGCTGACAAGCCCAAAAGAGAAGATGGCCCCCAGAATCACACTTTTTATGGGGAGCCAATCCTGTGTGATCTCGGAGTCCCTCCCAGGTGCAGGTCGCCTCCGGATTGGGTGACTGGCGCCCGGGAACCACCCCATATGAGATCTCTCCACGAGGCAAAATGGCGGCTCTCCACCATGTGGCCAAGGCTAGAGGGGGAACGTGGGCTACCCGCAGGCACCACAGGGCATCTCGGGGGCCCTGGTATCGATACCGGGCTGCCCTCGAGCCATGCTAGCAGTAGCTGCTCACCGTGGGGCGGCTCCCTGGCTGCAAGGGCCATTAACAGCTCTGTTCAGAGCTGCGTTCCATGCACTTGGGAAACCCACTGTGCACATGCACAGCGCCGAGAGCAGTCCAGCCGAGATCTGTTGGCATTTGGCAGCCATCCCTCGCCGCTGCTGGCAACGCCGCGATTGCGGCAGCCACGCCACCACCTGTGGCAGCAGAGCTGCACCCTCAGGGCGGATGGGGGAGGGGAAGCAATCGGATAGGGAGGCACCACACCTGCCACGCCAGCAGGGACCACGCCTGCGCCAGCCGCCAGCCCGGTGCCAACAGCTACAGGCCGGGCAGGTCTCACGCAGCACTGGCTGTCGCCACGCAAAGAAAAACCACTGGCATTCAGTGGGGCACCACCCCACCGCCGGGATCCAGGCCTGCCCCGTGCTGGGTGCCCCGCAGTCGCCACACCGTGCTCGTGGGATAAGCTGTGCAGGAGAACCAGCCCGGGAAAGGGGAAGGCAGCAGCCACGGCGGTCCCATCCCGCGCAGACTTGTGGAAGCACTGGGACAGGATGGTTCCATCCCGTCCCATCCTGCACTCGCTACTGTTGCCAGGGCAACTCGTTTACATAGACATACAGAAAGCAAGGTTTAAAACACCCCTGTTCCCTCCTCCCCTTCCCAAAGCCCTCAAAAATCCTCAAAACCCCCCCAAAAGCCTGCTCCTCATCCCTCAGAAGAGAGGAGAAAGATGGGGGAAGGGAAAAACAGGTTCTAGTTCCATGAACTTTCGTTTTCATCCCACAACAGATATTTTGAAATATTGTGATGTTTGCTTCATTTAAGTTCTGAAAAACTTGAAGAGACGCCACTTCAAAGTAGATATTGTTCAGTGCCATATCCAAAGTAGTCAGTGATAATATTCAGAGTTATTTTGAGGAGCATGAAATAAGAAATGAGACCCTGCATAGATATACAGCAAGATTTACAGATACATGTGCACATATCTACAAGTGCCTTATACTTTCTTTAATTATTTTTCTATACTGAAAGGATCCATTCTGCTGTTTCAGATTCAGTCTGTTATCAATTAAAAATGTTTTACAGCTCAAGCACACAATCAGTCAACCAAGAGGCTTAGTAAAAATGTTATTTTTATAGTTATTTGTTAAAATGAGCTTCATTGTGTTAAGACAAATTGTTGTGCCCTTCAGCTTCATTATAGATGACAAAATACTAAACAAATCTTAAACAGGTGTTCACCTTTCATCACAGAAGAACATAAATGGTTAGATCTTATCAACAGGGGAATTTTTTAACCTTCTTCCTTTATTAACCATATTAAAAATAAAATTATTGTTGTTTTTCCTGCCTTTCTCTTTAAAAATGTCTGATAATCCCTGTGTGGTGGGGGAGGTTTAAAACAGATCATCTTTCAAGGAAGGAGCAAATCAATCTCTAGGGAAGGAAAGGCTAACTAGCCTTATTGACTCTGGCCTATCAGGAACTCAGAGAGAGTTTCAGAGACAGACTTAAGTGTCAAAGGCAAGCCAGCATTTTATAAGGGTACTCTATTGTACAGAAGCAAGGAGTGCATTATCTTATCATCTGGTCTCATAACTTCTTGCTTCATTGTGGCACTGAAAATTAAATTAAAAAAACCAAAGGATATAAATGTTGTCTTCTGTACCATTAAGCCAAAATCTATTAGAATTTTATTAGAAAATAAGTAGCAAGACAGTACAGCTACATTTCCTCCCTTGTGCTGTGCTAAATTGCTTGTGAAAGTGATAGATTATGACTCTTGCACTGAATCCATTGCAAAATATGGAAGAGAAGCCCACATGCTGTGTACATTAAATGGTAATGTTAAATTGGTAATGAAGCAATGAACATCTCCCTAAATCTCCAAGCAGGTTCTACAAATTTCCCTTTTGAAGCATAAAGATAGATAAAGAAATTGTTTTCATCTAGGACTAAGCAAATGATACTAGTAATCTTCCTTGTTGATATACCCAGGTCACAAGCTATTAACCTTTTTTTTAAGATACCTTTTTTTAAAGAATAACTAAAAAGAAAATGCTGTTGTATTTCTCTGCTTGGGGCAGGCAGTTACTTCATTATTAAAAGTCAGAAAAATCTTCAGAAATAAACTAGATTTTTGAGCCAAGAATTTAGAGGCCATGAAATGTTATTAAAGTTTCTGCAAAACAGTTCATTTCTGTTTTTAAAATAATACATATCGGAAATCAGAATTCAGGAGGGATTCAATTTATTCCTGAGTAACTGGTCAGCACAAGGTTAAGAGGTAAGTATGGACTTCAGGTTCCTTTCTTAAGGGTCAAGTTTGACCCAGAATGGAGCACATGAAGAAACCGCAAAGGGTAGATCCCAAAAGCTGAAATAGTGCATCAGGCTTACACCTCTTTTGGGAGCTCTTTGCTCATAGGTAAACTTGGCAGTGTTGATTTTTCTGAATTAGTGAAGAGAACACCTCTAATTTTCATAATCAAAGCAAAGTCCTCTCCTTCAGGACATCTTCTGCAAGTCCCATGCTTCACCTCCGCAGCAAACTGCAGAGATATGGAGCAGTTCCCACACACACATAGCAAGGCAATCTCTTCCATCTTGAAATTAACCCATTCTCCCAGCAGGACTCAAGTAGCCTCTGTAAAGAGCCCGTTTCTAAATTTCCTGCTCCCATGGCTGTGGGTGGTGATGATAGTCCATAAAGCTATCAAGCTGCACAAAAGAGCACTAGGAGAAAATAAAGTTTTTCAGGCTGAAACTACTGTTGCAGAGTTTAACTGACCCATCCAACTTGGCAGCTGCTTTCCAGACTTTGGAGATTTGAGCATGTGTAGTGCAACAGGGATTTCAGAAATTGAAGCAGCCTGCAGGTGGGACTTGAACCAGCATGTTTTCAATCCAATCTTAGTTCAGTTTAAACTGGGACTAAAATCTTTGTAGTTTGGGTCCCAGATCAGGCCCATAATTATCATGATCAGGTCCCTCATTTCCTTGGAGCATTTAACACTGAAAAATGATGCATTTAAAAATAGGAATGGGAATGTGACAAAGGCAAAACTTCCAGTGGCAGCTTAGCCAGAGAGATAGTTCCTGCTCCCCTAGCAGCACAGGTATTTTTCATGCTTAGCACAGTGCTACAGGGTCCTTGTACCACTCATATCTGGCTAGAGAAGACAGAGAGACGCTAGCACTATATGGGTGCTGCTGTGCTGTAGAAATCAAGCAGAAGAGAGAGGAAAAATATAACTTCTCTGCTATCTGCTTATATCCCAGATGTACAGAAACTCATACACATTTATACAGTGATGTACCCCACAGAACTGCCAAGGTTCCAAAAATATAAAAAGGGCTCTTCTGCAAAAACATGTGTTGTTTCCTGCTGTAAAATAGAGGAGACCAAAGAATAGAGCTAAGCGAGCACAAGAACTATCTGAATTAATAAGTACTCATCTGCCAAGCACCATGGCCTTGTATCACAGTTCAGAAATGAGAACTTCTCCTGCCCACACTAGGAAAACAAGGAGGATTAGGAGTGGGAGAAGTTCTATGTTACGTGGCCTTCTATGCCCTAGAAAGTATAGATAGCTCCTGCGCTACATAGCAGAGATGTCATTTTACAGTCAACTATTTTGAAGCAGAAACTACAAGCTAGTTCAGCCCAAAGTGACTACAATGATTTCAAAGTTACAGTTTGGTATCTATGTCTTTTTCAGGAAAGAATAAAGCTTTGAACTAGTTACATGCTCAGAGTTAGTGCTAGGTTACCTGCCTGATTTTGAAGGAATGAGGGGATAAAATAGTGTAATGGTTTGGGTTAAAACCACAGAGGAAGACAAAGAAAAAATAACTCTTTCTCCTATGCCTACATCTTGGCTGGGAGGAGTAGCCAGGTTACCAAGGTTTTTTTTCCCATCAGCCCAGGAGACNAAAATAAAATGTATCTGTGAAAACGAAAGCAGCAGTCCCTCCAGCAGCAGTGTGTCTGTGAAGAAGTCCTCCCGAAAAAAAAAAAATTCTCTCAGGTTGAGGAAGGTGAAACGCAGTGGGAACTCAGGAAAACTCCGTGGAGGAAGAGACAGCAGGCAGCAGAAGGTCCGGAGGGGAAGAGAAGGTCCTCAAAAAGCCGTGTTGAGAAGAGATGCATTCAGCTTAGAGTTCCTGGGAAAAAGAGAGAGACAACGTGCTCTCCCAGGCCGAGCTATAGTCCAGCCCCCCTTCCCAGCATTCCTTCTGGGTCTCCCGGGCTGATGGGAAAAAAAACCTTGGTAACCTGGCTACTCCTCCCAGCCAAGATGTAGGCATAGGAGAAAGAGTTATTTTTTCTTTGTCTTCCTCTGTGGTTTTAACCCAAACCATTACAAATAGACACATATAAGGAAAATGAGATCTATTTTACTTCGTTGTTACCAATCATACCCGATTCTCTTTGTCCAGAGACCAAAAATAATTGGATCTCCAAAGGTACTAAAATTTCTGTCACTGTTAAAAAGGCTGTTTGAGAGCACTCTTCATCAAAGAACATTTCGTCTTTGTATCCAAACCCTTCTTCTGCCAAAGCAATGTCAGACTGGGTCATATGCCTTCAAGACAACTTTAATGTGGGCATATTTCTTCAAAAGACACTAAAAATGATTTACATTTTTCTTTCCTAAATCAGCATTTTCAGTATCATTTGTGTCAGAGCAAACTTTCTCTCATTCTTCACCTCTATTCTGGCCCACCTTTCCTCTCGTTGTGTGCTCCCGAATACCACTTTAGTGACAAGAAACTTGTATTGATGAATGCAAGGTTTGTTCAGTTTAGCAGAGGAAATTGTATTGCACAGTCTTCTATGTAACCTACACTAAAACTCTATCTGGCATTAGCTTAAATCTTTCATAAATAGGAATAATTTTTCTGAACAGGACACTTTCTTTACAAATGGCACATACTCCAAAGTTGGACTTTTTTTCTCTTTACATCATATTAAGCAGCTTATGCCAAGATGACAGAAAGTGACACACTGTGACCTCTATCCTCGCGGAAGGAGACTGGGACTTGATGCACACTTTTGGGCTTTGAGCAAGCACTCGGATACTATGGTGATTATTTCAAACTGATTACTATTCTTTACTGCTGATATTATTTTCCCTGACTGGTTAACTTTTCCCGTCCTTGTGCCTCTTCCATCAAGGTAAATTTTTAAACTATTCATTTGGCTTGCTTGAGGGCTGTTTGATTTGGGGTTGTTTTCCCCTTCCCAGAAATACATTTAATTTACCTTGCATACAGTGCACAGCAGAAATCACAGTGCAATTTCAGGAGGAATTAAGAGGCAGGAACTGCATATTATTCATATCTCACAGAACATGATAATAAGTTATTACTCCTAACTCTCAAAGGGGCAAACAGAGCCAGGAGAAGTGATTGCTGTGATATTCCAATGCTTCTGTGGGCACAATAGTGTGAGTGTTTCCAGTGTGACTCAGCGTACTGTCTTCACTTACATTTACTGCCAATGCCAAGCACAGGACATGAGGGCACTACAGTTCTTTCAGATGTTGATGACTCACACTCTTTAAATACATCACATGCCCGGACAAATCCACCTTCCCATAGAAGGCACCAAACGCATTAGATGAAGCAGATGTTTCTAGGCAACCTGACCACGACTGCAAAGTGACCCTCACCTATTTTGGATTTATCAAATCATCAAAGGCTCCAACTGCTGCCAATAAGACTTGGGGCAGGCAATTCAAAGAGATCGTTATATAATGACCAGTGCCTGAGCCAACTGAGCCTGAAAATGCTGCCTCCAGGGGATCAGGGTTGCTCCTGAGGGAAGAGCCCATGGGAGCCAAGAGGACACAAAACAGCCAGTGTCCTCTCTTCCCAGGGTGCTGACCTACCACATATGAGAAGAGGTGACTGTGACAGCCATCAACCAGCTGGTGATCATCAGACAAGGTGAATGAGTCACACCTGGGGTCTATCCAGGAAAAACTTTGGGAACAGGGAGAGGCAGGGACAGAGACCTGACTGGAGTACGGTTCTGCAGTCCCTCCAGAAAGTCCCATCAGAAAGACAAAACAGGAAGAAATTAAGAAATTTTCAGTATTTCCCAGCCAGGAGTGGGGACCTGTACTGTAATGGAACTCCTTGTCCATAGTAAGGAGGTGCATGGGTGGTAATGGCAACAGAGGCATTTTGGTGCCTTTATGGCCCTGGCAGAATCCTACCCCTTTCAAAGGGCAGTAAATATCAAGGTTATCCAGCCGGCTTCCACAATGTTTTTTATTGCATATACACCAGAACACAGGTAATCACAAATATCGGGAGGTTAGCAACTTCAGTCAAACATGTAACAAATCAGAGTAAATCAGATACCAGATATCAACCACAGCGTCAAAACCAGATATTTAGGCAAAGCAGGCTCAGTCAGCCTTTGCAATTTATTCAAAAAAATTTCTGGATCCCCAAATTCTAGCAATACAACTTTTTACCATAGACAACCCATAGCCCACTTGCCAGGCAAAGATGCCTGAGCTGTGATCACAGAAGTACCAACAATGTCAAAATGACAATGTGGAATACAGAAAAGGCAGTACTCTCAGACATTTACTCAGTAACTTATTAGGAGTGCTACATATAAATTTTGTTGCAAAACAAGAGTTCAGTAATGTTCAGTAATAAAAAAGCTAGTTGATAACTATAGTAGCAGTTTATTAGAAAGGTGGATTGTGTCAAGCGCCTTACTGCAATCACAAATGGAATAATTTCTGTAGCTGCAAGGGAGAAATCAGAGATGTCTGAATAGAAAAGACTCTATGAAGTGCTCAGGCAACAGTTCTTTTTTGCTTGAGTGCCATTTCTAAGTGCTTTATATTTTGCTCTCAGGGACTTATTGTTGTGGTTAGAAGACTTTTTGTTTTTTTCTTTCATATACAGAAAATTTCCATATTGCCAGCGGCCACAGGGGTAGGGCAGAGGGCCCTGACCAATCACAGCCCGATCCCTGCCCAGTCTCTGCCCAGTCCTCGCCCAGTCCTCACACCTCCCGCCCTGCCCAGCCTGGCCCACCCCTGCAATGCGTGCTGTGTAGGGGGGCCGACACCCTGGGAGAGCAGGGCAGGCGTGGTCCCAGGGCGGGAGTAGCTCAGCCGCTGTCACTGAGCCCAGACCCCTCGGGAAGAAGGAAACCACCGACCATGGAATTTCTTTCCTTACTTTTCAACTTGGAACGTTGTTGAGAACGCATCTGCCCACAGCTCCTGCCTGGGTTGCCCCTTGGCAAGGATCACAGCTACCATCTTCGTCACAGCAGCCATCTTCTCCTGGCCATGAGACTGGACTAAGAGCTAAAAAACAGGGGGGTTCTTTCTTTGGATGTTTTTACTACCATTGTTCTGTGTTCTATTTTATATATATATATATATTTAATAAAAACTATTATCTTTTCCCTATCTTTTTCATAGTCTTATGTTCATGACTTCAAATTGTGTAATAGTTGGTTTGTTTTTTTTTTAACCAAGACACTTACTCAATCAAAGCCTGAAGTTAAGATGATGGTTCCTCATCAGGCAAGAAGCTAAAGCTGGCATTCAATCCTTGTATTAGGCATTCTGTTTCAGAATATATTCCTCATCTACTTTACAAGATATTCATCACAAACACCTCCAAGTTATCAACAGAGAGGAAAATGCTTTGATATATCACATGCTGTTGCTTTTGAGAGTTTTACAGCACTGTGGTACCTCACCAATTCTAATGTAAACAGGATCAGCTTCCAAAGACAAAATCAGCAATTAACTTGGGCAACAGACATCTGAAAAGTGGAAACTTCCTATAAATCAGGTACTGATCTTGTAACTGTGGAAAAAGGATGAGGCCACCTGAAGTAGGAATCTCCATAGCATCAATTGCTCCCCAGTCGTTGGTGTTCATTTCCCCCTGCTTTCTCACGCTGTCTTCCACCCTCTCTTCAGAAGCTGCCTATCCTCTCAAGGGGTAAACTCTGCTATTCCTGACACTGCCTAGAAGATCAAAGCAGATTCTTAGAGTGACAGGCAAGAACTGCTACACTGAGTTTGGTGGAAATTTGCTGATTCGAAAGCACTCTTCAGTGATACCATGCAGCATGCCACTGTAACCCCACTAATAACTGACTTGGCAAAATTCTTTTCCAGACAATCTATCTCAAAAATGGCAAGTAGACTCCCTTTCTGTATTGTTTACCTGCACAGAATAAATGAAGCATGCATGTGTATGTGCACAACTTTTTTTTTGTATATTGGGAAAGTTACCTGTCCTTCACTTTCTCATTTATTAAATTCTTACTTTGACAGGTTCTTGCACACATGCTTGGACAATTTTTAGAAGCGTCATCAATCTAACTGCAGTTCAGTTGCTCTCTCGCCCCTCTGTTCAGACTTTGACTGAACAGTTTCTTTAATAAATGAGTGATATGGTTGGGTGTTATCAACCTACTGTAACATTTAATAGATATTCATAACATATATTAATCATGAGCAAGTTTACAAAGGATTCAGTCCTGCAAGGTGTGAAGAACACTCGATTCCCCTTGAAGTCCATGACAGCAGAAAGGATGAGATTTTTGTCCTTCCAGGTACTGCGTTACAAATGACGAGTCTTCTTTCTGGACATTAAAAAAGCAAGCACAGTTTTCTGAAGCAGTTGCATGTGCCTTATCAGTTTGTTTTACCAGTATCCTGTTCCTTGTGGAAGAATGACTTATTTTTGTTTTAAAAGTTGTACTACAAAAAAATGTCTTCCACCAAATTTATCCCAGGTACAGAAGTCTACACTTAAACAGAACTTTCTGCATTTTCTCTGGCTGCTTCGAATCAGAGGAATAATTCTTGGCATATAAACACTCATATAGAAAATGACAATGTTTGCATTCCTGTCCAGATGCAGAAGTCAGAAAAACTTTGTGAATTAAAAACCAACCAAGTATATAGGAACAATAACACAGCTTCCTAAAATTTAGCAATTTATTAAAGTGCAATACAGAATTACAATTAAGATTAATGGAAGCCAACTAGAATGAATTTCAATCAGTTTTATTTCAAAAGCATATGGGATGCTATTCATCATTTATATGAAATTATCAAATTTAACCACATTACCGTTATTTCTTCCCTTTATTTGGATTTTAAGAATAAAGTTCCATTTCCTAACATAAAATACAAGGGAAAGCAAATAAGAATATTTAATCCTAATAAACACTCTTTATTGGGATTTTTTTTTTCACAACAGGAAGATAGCACAGCTGAAATACACATAACTCTGTGCACTAAATGTCCACTGATTTGTCTCGTTTGTTTAGAGACAAATTCATGTCCTGACTGCTGTTCAGCCACTTCTTGACATAGTATTGAAATGTTAAATATTTCATGAAAGGTTACAAAAGGTCTCACCAAAATTCTATATACCACAGAAGATTATGTTCTTTTCCCTCAAAGAGCATCTCAATTCTGTAGTTCATTTTCATCTTGAAAAAAGTGATTTTTAATACCACCTGCAGACTTGCAGCTTGGGTCTGGTAATCTGCTTCTTCACCCTGAAACTGAAGAGGTTACAGGTAAAGTCTTATATCTCCACAGATTATACTGAACTAGTCTTTTTCCTGAAAGGAAATTCTTGACTAGTTAGCACCTCCTTCATAAGCAGTATTGAGATTCAAGTGTCTGAATGCTAGAAAATCTAAGTGATTTTCAAGTTACTTCATTCTTCTGAAATGAAAGAATTTAAACATGATAAGAAGGATATACTTTCTCTTAAATCAGCAGTTAATAAAAAATCACTGGAAACCAATTGTCATGGTTCAACAATAGTACTTTCTCAATTTAGTGCCTTAACCCTCACTCCCCCAACTGAGACTATCCCAAACCAGAGCTGTTTGCTGGCTCCCCTCCACACCCTGGCCTTTCTCTCCCCCTTCCAGTTCTGGAGATGGAGTTGAGAAGTGGAAGCACAAAAAGGTGAAAATTACAGGTTGAGATAAGAGCAATTTACTGGAAACAGCGATGCGATAAGAAAAGAAACANATTGAGATTCAAGTGTCTGAATGCTAGAAAATCTAAGTGATTTTCAAGTTACTTCATTCTTCTGAAATGAAAGAATTTAAACATGATAAGAAGGATATACTTTCTCTTAAATCAGCAGTTAATAAAAAATCACTGGAAACCAATTGTCATGGTTCAACAATAGTACTTTCTCAATTTAGTGCCTTAACCCTCACTCCCCCAACTGAGACTATCCCAAACCAGAGCTGTTTGCTGGCTCCCCTCCACACCCTGGCCTTTCTCTCCCCCTTCCAGTTCTGGAGATGGAGTTGAGAAGTGGAAGCACAAAAAGGTGAAAATTACAGGTTGAGATAAGAGCAATTTACTGGAAACAGCGATGCGATAAGAAAAGAAACAGTAACAGCAACAATATTAATAAACAAAGGTATAAAATGAAATATTGACCAGCTCTTCCCCACCCCACCACAACACCATGCCTTCTCCTCACTCAGAAACAAGAGAGCGAGTCCCTTATGCCCCTTGTAAGCGAGATGGTATTGAATAACACTAAGGTCTGGCTATGTCCCCTTCCTGGCTACTGTAAAAAAATTAACCCTGTCCTGGCCAAAACTAGGAGACCAGAGCAGTTGGTTTGGTTTTTTTTTTTTTTTCTGGAAAGCAGAAAACTAGGCAGAAGCTCAAGAATGGAAATAATTATATTTCAAAATAGCTTCCTTTTTCTTCTTCTGTATTTGTGCTTTGGGCTCATTTGTTTGCTATGCCCTATGTTATAATTGTTTTACTGCTATAGTCTATCATGAAATGTCAAATTAGATGACACTGTAAACTTGAAGAATATTTAATAGCCATGAAAAAGCTATTCTTCACCCTCTTCTGACTTCTATATGTTAATGTGTCCTCATCTGCTTCAACATAATCTAGGCTATTTTAAGGGTTCTCTACCTTTGGAAATGCTTTCAAATCTCATTATGCAAATCCAGTACAAGATGGATGGACAAAAAGAATATATTCAAGTTATTAAATGAGAAATCTGAATTATTTTCAAGGAGTTAGTTATACAGTAATAGAAATTAGAACTGTTAACTGAGAATCAATTTTCCAGCTGTCAGTTTAACAAACAATAATGAAAGTTTTTTAATCAATTCAGGTGGCTACCTGATGTTTCCTTCAACAAGAGGCATTCTCCACATGAGAGGTTCATGGGAGAAGAGATGACAAAATCTATATATGTGGGCAGAATGCCGGTAACAGAAGGCATTCTGCTAGCAACAGACACCTGGAACATCCCAGCTCTGATGTCCTGCAAAAGGAGTCGAGCTGCAAGTGGAGGGTGTCCAGTCCTGAGTGAGAAGAGGAAATAGGTGAACAGAAATGGGTGAACATAGTTACAGTGAGCAGAAAAAAGCAAATGGTGCCAGTAGGTTGTAGGATTGTTGATTTCAGTTTGTAGTTACAACTGGCAATCATTTTAAACCACTGCTGGGTTTTTTAATTTTTCAGCTTTGATTGCAATTACCAGCCAAAATCAACAATCCTAATAACAGAGCTCAGAGTAGTCTGATGAAATAGTTAAACTCCCAAGTGTTTGGAACCAGACCACACAACCCTCAAATTTAACAGGAAATCTTATTAACTGGAAAACTTCTTGGGCTATAGGTTGTGTGCCAATATACTTATAGCCTAGAATCATGAGAGTAAGAAGGTTACAGTGAGGACAGTGGGAGTTTTCTTTTGGAAGCTGAACTACAGTGAGCAAAGGCAACACTTACCAAAGTGGCACACAATTTCATACACTGTTTTGCTGTAGAGCCTTGTTTAAGGCAACTAAGTGTCTCAAGATGAACCAGAGACTGAGGTTTTCCAAAGCAGTGAACATTTTTTAAAAGAACATCTGACTTCTAACTTGATGAAAATTGTCTTACTGTCACATGTATACAATAAAACTCACCAAATTTCTCAACCATTTCGCGAGTAGGGTGGGAATATTTTGAAGTCTACCTACTAGGCTCATCCAGCACCACAGGCTCATACAGGATGCAAAAAGCCCATTTTGAGCTTGTGAGAAGTGATTGTGAGTACATATTTCAGCACCTAAGTGGAAATTAAGTCCAATTAATCACTTTTGCTGCTAAATAACATGTCTTTCACTTCACAGTTGCTCTTGAGAATGAATCTCATCTTGAAAGGAAAAGTGAAAACAGACTCAGCATAAAGTTATAGAAAATCAGACTAGAATGGCTTTAAAAGTACATCTAATCCTTCTCCCCACTCAACTCCACCCAGGCCATGCCTGACAGAGAAGCTCCTCAGTGGAGATCCCACAAACTTCCACAGCTTGTGCTAAAGTTTTCCTGTCTTTGGTCTCATTATGTTAGTCCTAATTTTCAACATGAATCGTCATTACAACAATTAAAGTCTGTTATCTCTTTTTCTATCCATAGAATGTGAATGGTTTCCCCCCAACCACCCCTCCTTTAAGTTGTGTAAAGTCTGCTATGTTTCCCACAAATATTCTTCTTTCTTTACTTAACCATCCCATTTTCCTAAGCTTTTCATCATATATCACATTTTCTATTCCTACAATTACTGTATTCAGCAATCTTTCCAGTTGAGTCAGGTATTTTTAAAAAATTATTACCCAAAACAGGGCATAATATTCCAAAGAAGCCTTTACCAAAACTTAATAAAACAGGGGATTATTTCACATACCCTACTGGTAATAATCCTGTGTAACTATCCTATTAACTCACAACAAAATACATTTTTTTTTATCCTGTTCACTAGGTAATTCACTCTGATGAGAGATTCTGCCTAACCTCTTATTCTCCAGTGAGAAGGATACTCAATTATCCAGCCTCTTATTCTCTGCGTGGAAGTAAGAAGATTATTCCTGTCCAAGTCTAATATCTTGAAATTGTTCTTGTTGAACTGCTGCCTTATACTGCATCTTTAACTTCTCAAACTCTTTCTGAAGACTAATCCTGTCCTACAGTGTACTCCTTTGACATTGATAACATAGGAAAGTTCACAAAAAATACTGAAAAGTGATAGTGAGCTTTTGATCACTACTTTCCAAATGCAGTTTTCAAAAGAGCACCCCACTAGTCTTATGATAATTAAATGTATAGAGTGCTTCCTTTCCTCGTTTATAAAATGCCATGAGAAATACTACCAGAATTTATCAGGAGAAAGTAACATGTCCTAGCCTATTTCTTGCCTATCTACAAGGGCAATTATTATTTCGCTCCAGAAAGAAATTAGGTTACTGACATAATGTGTTCTT
>VYZS01033369.1:0-11812 GCA_013400695.1 Neodrepanis coruscans | reverse complement strand
TTGGAGTCCAATCCTTCTGTGATGACAATGGGGGACTGAATCTTGTTGGCACAAGAAGTCAGCCTGACCTCTGAGGCTATGACCTTAGATAAGCATGTGCATTTGATGAACATCATGCCATAAGATGTTGCAGATGCTAAAAGCTTACACGGATGCAAGAAGAGGCAGGGCAAATTCAGATATCAGAAATATTTTCAGGTTATAAATTCAAAGAAACATCTCTAGGTCGGGAAGGCTTTGAGCTGCAAATGAGTGGAAGCAGGGAGAGTGCCTAGGGAAGTACCACATATTCTGTTTATTTAAGTCCTAAATTTACAATGTACAACTAGTACCCATCAAGTCTATGCAAATTGTTTAACACTCAAGAGTGAAAAAGTACATGTAGCTATGTGCATTGAGAAACTGAACAGCTTCAAGACTTTTAGGTAACTGCCTCACGAGAAACACTGACAGGAATTCAGCATGATCTTCCAGCACAGAAACTTGATCCTACCAAGCACCCACCCACTGCTAGTCATGTAGCAGCTTCCTTTTCCAAGCTCTGATGAGCCACAGAGCCTTGAGAGCTACTGTCTGCCTGAAGGTGGAAAACCAGCCAAGAGACATAAGTCAGTGCAGTACAAGGCACTTCAGGAACCCCACAGCACCACTGCTTCAAACACAGGAGAGGAGTGGGAGCCCCCCCTTGGAATGAGGCAGACGCTCTTGCTCTCCACTAAGTTCAAAAACAGCCCTATTTTCTACCCTGCCAGGTACCCAACCTTATAACTCAACTGCCATGTTAGGGAAACCAAAGAAAAAACAGCATAATATTGCTTATTGGAGCATATTAATATGCCTGACAGCAGTCTCCTTGTGACTGTTAAACATTTATCCAAGATAATGAATAAATGTCTTTTTTATTTATGGCCTCCTCTCTAGACTCTCTGTTACTTCCAGCCCCTCCTACCAGCACAGAAACCAGAATGGTTCAGTAGCCCAGTAGCCAAACAATGCTGCCTATTATCAAATTAAATTAAGCTTCTCTAATGCTTCTAATTTAATGTATTAATGCACATAACAAAAGCAAAAATTTTGGCTTGACTTTTGTCTGATTCATATGGTCCTGGGCTTCAACATCTTTTTTGAGAGGCTGAGGCAGCTTTTAAATAACTATNACCATGAAAGCAGAAGTCTCCTGTGCTGCAATGGAACTAAAATCAGGTTTCTCTGGTATTGATGACAGTATTCAGCTTCCAGTATATTTCTAACTTTGGATACATAAGCTACCTAGTAATTTTGTCCCATCTTGAAAATAGAGCGCTGGAAAAAAATCCATTTAGACTCTTACAGCCATAGGTCATATTTACCATCTGCTAACAGACTGTTGTGTTGTGAATGGAGCCTGCTTCTCCAGTCCCACAGAAACACAGAAAGTTTCTTTTGCTTCACTAAAAGTCTCAGAAAGGAACTTAATAAAAAAAAAGCTCACTGATTTCTAAGAAAAATTATCTAAATTGTGATCTTAACCAACATACATCCCCAATAAAAGTCTATCTTTATATAAAAAATGTATTTTGAAACAAAAATATCATAATTTTATTTTTTTTAATTTTAAAATCACAGCTGAAACGTTGTACTGAATAAATTCAATGCCACTGATCTCACTGACTTTGGATGAGAAAACTGACATAGGCAGTGAAGAAAAGCCATCACCAAGGCAGCTGCTTTTTAAGCAGACACCTGCTTAGTTGTGCCTCTGTGGGTCACATCTAGTTGCCATTCCATATGTGTGACATTTCTGAGGACAGATTGTGGCTTTATCTCCCAGTATCTCAGCAAAGCTGTGAAAATTTAGATGTCTGACTAAGGCCATGTTGACACCTGTCTCTGCTACTATCCTGTACCACTGAGTCACCCCATGGGAAAAAAGAGGCAAATCTTCGGTATTGAGGTGAAGATAAAGACGTCTGCTTAGTATTTTGAGTACATCTGCTCTGTTCCCTGAAGCAAGTCCTGAACAGAGCTAGTCATCAAGGTGAAGTGATATAGGCAGCTGCCTCAGGCAGCAGACTGCCAGGGTGGAATTCAGCCTTTCCTGTCACTATAGCTGGAGACATGAAGGACAGCAGCTACATCTTCGCGGGAGAATGAGGGCCCTCATTCATGAAGCAACTACCACTCCTCTCTTCCTCTTAGCAATGATAACTCAGGCTCCCCAAGGCTCTCTATTTTCTTTGCCTGAGTTTTACCCCCTTCCTTGCTAAGAAATCTTAGGTGTAAAGAGATAGACTCCCTCCAGGTAACTGCTACAGCTTTTGTTGTCTCAGTGAGTGATACAGCTTATACTACCTGTGACCTTGTGCAAAGCCAGGCCAGGCCACATGTTCTAGTTAATAAATCTACTTATCGTGTCAGTCCCCTAATACGCTAATAGTGAAGTCTGGTTCACAACATTCTACAGTCAGAACAGTGCTGGTTGGAAGGGGTCTCCTGAGGTCACCTTGTCCAACATCCCACTTGAAGCAGGACCGCCACAAGCACTTGATCAGTTTTGCCCAGTGGTGGGTAAATATCCAACATTACAAGTACCCAATCTTTCTAAGTAACCTGTTCCAGTGCAGCACTTACAGCAATGTCAAAGCTGAGTGCAGTCTCTGGCTGTTGCCCTTGGTTGTATGGTCTGTCACCACTGTGCAGCACTGCAGTTGTAATATCTTTGTGACTGGCCTTCAACCAGTCTATCTTGCTCTAGGTGCAACCTCACTAGAGTAGACTAGGGAAGAGTAATTTTCCTTAGTCTATCTGCCATACTCTTCCTAACATACCCTGCATGATGTGCCTCTCTTTCACTGAGGGTGTACTGTCACGTCTTACTCATTTTGGCATCCCTCTGGTCCTTATCAGCAGAGTTGCCACTTGGACAGTCAACTCCCAGTATTATCGGTGTGTGTTTATTTTAGGCAGAGGACCAAGACAAGGACAAAACCACCAAAACTCTGCACATCTGCAGGAGTTAAAAAATAACATGCTCAGTTCCCATTCTCTTCTTAGCTCCCCTTCTGTACTTACACTGCCCACACTAGGTTCTGCCCCATGTTATTATTAAATTCAACTGTTGGAACTACCAGTACCAGAGCACCCATAGATTTTTTCTAAAAACAGGCTTAAAATCATGACCTTCCCAAATGTAATTGGGACAACTACTATTGGCATGGTCAATATTTATACATGTCCATGTAAAGAACAGCATAAGGGTGAGAGTGTCTTAGAGTGAGAACATACATGCAGGGCAGGCGAAGAAGTCTCCACAATATTTCACTGCTATGTGCACACAAGCAAGTAGAGCAGTCCAAGAAAGAGGGATTTGTTGAGTGAAACAGTTAGTGCTGAGGACTCACTTTACACTTTATGAGAATTTCAGAGCATTCTATTTCTGACTAGCTCCAGTCTATTCCTATGGATTTGATCAGCCATGAACAGAGTGAATTAGGTACAAACTGGAACCACATCTTTCAGTTTACTTTCATGAACTACCATGACCTTCTACAATGTGAACCAAAGTATTGTAAATTATAAAGATTAAGATTTGTGCTCCAGAGGTACTCTACTGATTTGAACTAAAATGCTAATACAGAGCACCTGCAGATTACTTGCAGAGTTTCTTCTTTGCCCTCCTGACCCTATTCCTTGTCTCTCAATATCAAGAACAATAGAATCATTTAGGTCGGAAAAATACCTTAAGACCATCGAGTCTAACCACTAACCCAAGTTAACCTAATACTACCAAGTCAACCACTAAACTGTGTTTCTAAGTTCCACATTTACATGGCTTTTAAATATCTCCAGGGATGGTGACTCCACTACAGGGCAGCTAGTTAAGAGAAAAGAAAAAGGCAGGTATTGCATGGAAAGTACTTCTGAAAGGACATAGGCTCGTCAATGTGTGTTTCATTTTACTTCCCTCAAATTTAGGTTTGTTTGTGCTCAATTACTCATTATACATTATACATCATTCAAACAGAAACAAAACAGGTAAGAGTGTTAAAAACCATTATATAACACATCTTACTCTAAAACTCTGAGAATTGACATATCACTGTTATTATAAGTAAATTGCAGATGTTCAACACCATTTTCCTTAACTCATGACTTCAGCTCAAGAACCATTATTGTTTCCTTCTTTGTCTCATGTTTCTCACTGCCTTGTGTTTACGGCATGTACTAGTTCAAGCCTACTTCCTTCCTGAAACATTTGAAGGTTGCTCAGTTTATTTACATCCAGTAGTACATTAACACATTTCACTATGCAAAATGAGGTCTTAGCTATTCTTTAGACATTCATTTACTTGAATGTGATAGTCAGAACACTATGACACTGTTAAAGTTAGTGATCTGATACTTTACAAGACAAGACACATTTCAAAACATTAATAATTTAATTGAGCAACACCAACAGAAGTGGTTGTTCAACAATATCCTCAAGCAAAACATTTATTGGCACATTAACGGTTACAGGATGTCAAAATCCGTAGTAAGCGACACTTCTGTTTCTATAAAATGCAACTACGGATAGCCTAAAATTCTACATTAGAAACTGATAACCATATTGCACTGCTTGAAAGCCCTGTCTTCTGTGAGAATGTATGGATAACTGTTTCACACAGCACTTTATTGACACACCAATGATCACACCACTTTACTGACAAAGGCTCTGTGCTTCTAGCTGCCTGTGCCAGAGAAGAAGAATATCCGGTGGAAATGAGATTAATTAATTTGCTTCTGAGGTACTGAAATATATAGGGGCTCATTTGATATTAGCAAAAGGGGAAGGTAGCCAGCACCTTGAAAAATAAAACTTCTTCTCAGTAGTAAGATACTACAACATTTCAAGCTTATGCAATGGGTGCTAGAGAGAATGTAGTGAGGAAGGCAATAGGAAAGAGAGCTGGGAAAAGCAGTTATACTTGAGTGAGTCAAAATAGGCCAGTTTCCAGTCATGATTAAAAGCTGTTGAGAAACAATTCACACTGTACTTACTATCTCAGTCTACTGGACCTAAAAGGACTTACTCAAGCAAAAGGTTTTCTTAGCTAGAGGAATGCTGCACTGGCCTTCATGTACATAATCAAATGAGCAGTTTCTTACAGAGGTCACAGGCCAAATTCAACAAATTTTTCTTCTCACAATGGTCATGTCATTTAGGTCAAGCTGAATGCCAAGTATCATTGAAGAATTTTCAATTTTAAAACTTTCTCCGTGCCAGTGATCCAGATTCTGTTTACAACACATATACACAGAGAGCCTCTCTGAAGTTTCATATCTATACAAACACTATGGTAATCAACTATTGTCACATAACTTGGAGCAGGTGCAATAGGATTATCTGACACAGTTTAGGGTGTATTGATAAAAAGAAAGTATCTTCTGCTACATTACTTAGAGCATGCAAACAATTGAAAGCTGAAGAGAGTACAATTCAACAAAATCTTCCATCTCCATCCATCCTTCTCATTGGGTGTATTTGCCACATCCAGAGAAGAAAACTGAAGTCATATATGATGTAATAAAATAATGAATTCGGCCTGTGAAAGTGCTGTGTCAGACTACCACTGAGAGGGTTCTACCTCAGGTGCTATGACTGTTTTTCTCTGTTGATGGCAATAGTATATCTCTACTGATAGCAACCTAAATTGCATATCACTACCTCATTGTTAGACACCATAGTTGCCACAAGGCTTACACTAGGCAAATATACTGAGCAGTCTGACTACCACAGAACTACAGAATCATAGAACACCTTGGGTTGGAAGGGACCTTAAAGTTCATCTAGGCTCAACACACCTGCGTTGGGCAGGGACACTTTCCACTACATCTGCTTGCTCAGAGCCCCATCCAACCTGGCCTTGAACACTTCCAGGGATGGGATTTCTACAGCTTCTCTGGGCAACCTGTTCCAGTGGCTCACTGACATCACAGTAAAGAATTTCTTCCTAATATCTCATCTAAATCTACATGACCATGCCAAACAGATTTGGATGAGCTTTGAATCCTGTAGCAGTGGTCAAAACTGTGGCCTCCAAGGTGCTTGAAGTTTTCAGTGTATCTTCTTTTATAGTATTTTCAGATAAAAGGGCAAGACAGTCTGTGAGGTGTGGTGAGTGTGCCCATAACCCACTGAAGAAAGAGGCATGTGAAACATTGCCTTAGAAAAGTAAGAGTCTATCAAATCTTCTAAGCATCCCCCTAGTCACATAGAATTTTGGCACCCCGCTAGATCAACAAATAGAAAAGGCAATAAAGACCATCACAGCAAAAACAGTAAAGAAGTCTACATGGTAAGCACTTCTGCCATTTCTTCTATGTTTGGCTGCTTTCTCCCCAGGTACAAATGATTTTCTGTGCCTACAATTTTCAAGAGAGAGCCTTTGAAACTGTGTGTGATACAGCCAAGTTTGACAGCAATCCAGCAAGGTCTGCAGCTGAAAAAGGAGGCAGCAGCAATCAGGGAAGAACTGTAGACAATTGTTCCACAGCCGCTGTTGCCGAATTGTAAGCCTGTGTTTGTGAAGTAAAAAAATCTATCTCAGATAATTGACATTTATTTGATTGAAACAGCAGGGTGCCCTCCATCAGAATGGGAGGAGACCATATGGAACAACAGTATGAGTGGAGATAATGTTTGTCTGCTGAGTGTGTCAATGTGTTTAGAGATTATTCATTGGACTCTAGGGATTCCAGTATGGTAATGTTTCAGCTAAATTAGAATCAGATTAATTGCTCTAATCTAATGGAAAGACAATGTTTATCAAATTATTGCTCCTTCACTACATGATATTGCAGTGTCATTACTCTTTGAGTTAAAAAAAAAAAAACAGTCTCTTGTATCACATCTGCTTATGAGCTCCTTAACAGTGCTGATTTTTGCACAGGAGAGCTAATGCATTTTATAACTCTATAAAAAAATTAATGAATTAGAGTAAAAGTTTTGTAGAAGACAAATTCTCCATTTTGTGGGTAGACCGTAAACTACATTAATTGGAATGACTTTGCCTTGTTTTGGACCTGGGGTTTTTTTTGAGAGACTAATTTTGCTCAAATTTTTATAACTTTTTGCTTGTTTTAAATGCTGTTTCAGTGGAACAAAATCTATCCATAGTAAGTATCAAATTTTTATACTTTTTTGCTTGTTTTTAGCAGAATGAGGTCCATTTTTTAATAATAAGTAGAACTACAAGTGAAAAATATAGTAAAAAAATTAAGTTTTCCTTTTTTTCACATTTTTAAATTTTATTTTCATCTGATAATTGCAATGAAATTAACAAAAAACTGAGTGTGCCAATAAGATGCCTAAAATCCTTTAGATATACATGATACCATTTAATGCTCAGGGTCAAATGCCAAGACAGAGGAGACACAAAGCTCTTCAGGTCCTTTAAATTCCAGTGCAAATCTGCAGTCCTAGTAGTACTGCACTGCAAGTGCTGTGTACCTCAGAGAGTCAGATGCTCCTTTAATCTTTCCACAGCTTGAATGGTGCAATAGCCTCCAAAGATGTCTTTTAAAAGCTGATTCCAGGTTTTTTATCCTTGGTATTTTAGAATATTTTCAGTATATCCTATACATGCTAAAACACAACCTAAAATATTAGTCATTTTAAAGCTTTATCTAGTAAGCATGATCCTCAAATGGGGTAGAAGCATGACCTCTTCTCAAAAGGGCTAATAAGCCCACAAAGAACAACCTTCTAATCTGATTTTCCACTGTGTTGTGCTGAGTGGTGCTACTAAAAAGCCCTGGGATTTTTAGGACTTTTTGTATCAAAATGGAATAACAGAAGAAAGTCAGGCCCTTTGTCTCTGCTTAATTTATAATGGTTACTCTGTGATGGTGAGGCATTCAGGCTACGTGCTTAAGAGAGCACCGAACAAATATTTTCTAGGCTTCTATGGTAACTAATAGTTGTTCCTGCCTTAAAAGAGTTATATATCCTCTCAAGACATATTTCACTGAAATTCTATTTAATAAAAGTGAACACCTTTGTCAGTCAAGTCTTCATAATGCCTATTAAAACATAGTTTATAAAAGTGGGCCAAATACCACCACAAGACTGATTGAACACTGACCAGAAAGCAGTGCTTACACATTCTGTCCCCAGCAGCTTGCTCTCCCGGATACAATTCTGTGCAAAGATGCCAAGCTTTTAAGACACAGACCTGTATTTGGGAAGGTATTTGTTGTGCAAATATTTTATGATTCAGCATTTTCATAACATATTTCCTTGTGCATTTTTCTCAGACATGCAAAACTAGTTTTCTGGCACTTTTGTACAGCCAGACTCTCCTTCGATTTTTCTTACTTGTGAGGCATTAAAAGTTCATGGCAACTCTCCCACATAAAGCTTTCAGTTTTAAGCCTTACTTTATAAAACAAAGATCAAAGTTGAAGTGAGATGTGCAATGTAAATTGAGCTGCATAAACCAGAGGAACTGTGAAGCCATGATGACAAAGCCCTAGCTACTTGATCTTTTCTGAATTTTGATACAAAGCTGTTGTTAAACCCTTTTTGGCTACCCAGTTTTTTATGTATCTGCTTGAAACTAATGGACAATCTGCCCTCTTTGCCAGAATTTTCCCACTACTTCTGAAGTGAGGTTCCAGAAAGAGCTGTGATCTATGACACTTACTCTGTCATCACTCAGTGCTTGGATCTAACTTCATACCTTTTGTTCTGAGAGCTTCAGCAGTAGCTTCTCCATTGTTTGCCCTGCCATAGGAGCTGTGAACTACCAGCCCAGACACTCCCCACTGCGCTCCTGAGGTCTGTACAGCACAAAGATCCACAGCCACATAGTGCTGGCGTGGGAAGATACTTCTCACAGATACATATAAGTTAAGTGTGATGTAACTTTCTGAGGAATACTGTGACTCATTGAATAACTCACGGCATGCAAACACTATTCAGGAAAAATATACTAATTTAGTATGGATCTCTAAGCCTTGAAATACAGATGGTTAGTCTAAATGCTTAATTTAAATAAATGACTTATTCATGATCTTTAAATTATCCTCTACCATTATTTGGAAATAATTTAAAGTAACTGTAGTCCCATACAGAAGAACAGGCAACATGCTGTTGAGGGACCTTGGCTAGTAAAATATACGGATTTATCTGTTCTGAAGTAAAAAAAAATGTTGCATGCATAGGATACTCCATGTAGTAATGAATTAGAAGATTTGCAAACTAGCAGCAGGGGATAGTGTTTCTGAAGAAAAGTCCTGTACTAGAATCTGCAGGGTTCTTCAAAATTGCTATTATTACTATCTATTAAAAATCACAGTGTTAAAAATGCATAGAATGCTCTACAAAAAGATTAATGTTATGGTTTATTCCTTGCTCCAAAGAATTTAAAATACAGTTCTGCCTCCAGAGACATCGTTGCCATACTCACGGAAGCCTGAAGGACCCAACAAAGTCAATAGAAGCTGCAGCTTTTGATAAAGGGCATGGATTTTATATAGGCAAAGCAAGCAAAGAAATGTAAGAAAAGCAAGATATTCAGGTCTGAGAATTTTGACCCTAACTCCTCCAATAGTCTGGTTTAATTGCACTATATGAAATTCCGCTTTCATTGGTAGTCAATGGAAGTTTTATCATCTATTTAAATGCAAATTCAATTCACTTCAAGGAAGTTTCCCCATTTTAGTCAATATGTGTGTATATATATATATATATATATACATATATTTGAAAGAAACTAGATGACTACATTTTGGAGAACAGAACTGTTTGGGTTTTTTTATTTTGGCAGTAGAGTTTTCTGGCACCCAACCTTTGTACAAACTGATATGTACTAAGCAATAAAGCAATGACTTATACCTTTTTGGTTTATATGCCCAAGCAATGGGATTAGAAGAAGATTCTCAGATAATTAATTTTGATTACAGTTTTATTCCAAGTTGTCCTTCCCACATGCATACGAAGTTCATAAAAATATGTGGAATTCTGTATAGAAAGTCAGAGCTGGCTTTTGACCCAGGAATGGCTGCAGTGAGAGAAGAATAAGGGCTGCCACCCTTCTTATTTTTCTGTGGTATTTCTTCATTGTTTTGTAGCTGCGCCAACAAAGTAGAAGTATGTTCTGGCATGACTCAGTAAATATCTTGCAACTTAAGTATTCGACCATGACATCTGCAAGGCAATCACAAACTGTTGCATCAATATGTACATATTATAGTTACATTTTCGGGTACATATAACTTTTTTAATCTATAACATAGATATGTAAAGTACCAAAGTAAAAGATCATATGTATATGCTATACAGGCAGCACAGTAGTACTGCAGCACAAGGGCAACTTTCCACTGTTCAGTTACTCAATTTTTATCTAAATACAGCAAATTATAACAACACTTCTGAGCCAACAACTTTGTTGTAACTGATTTTCTGCTTGAGCTGTACAAACACTAAAAAACACCTGAAACTGGCAAACTCGTGTGTGTAACTGAAAAAAAAAAAAACAGTTTGTGGTACACAAAGTGTGCCAAGGCTTTTCACCTGGAGCAAATAATTACAGCTGTTAATAAAACATATTTATATAACTTTCATAATACTTGAGAAACTGCTCAGATAGCTCCGGATACAGCTCTTTAGTTTTGTTTCATTGCAGTAACTTAGTGATTGCAGTAGAAATAAAGTAACCACATAATTCAGCACTGTTGTTTGTCACAACAGACTTTGAAAGACATACTTGTACTTTGCATCTGTCTCCAAAAAAAAAAAAAAAAAGAAGTAAAAAGAGCCCACCACACTTCTTCAATTGATTTGCCCTTTGTAACTGTCACACATATGTTTTCCCTATTTTGACAGGTAGTTGTAATTTTATTAGCAGGCCATCAACTTTCCTGTGAAATCAATCTGTGTTGCACTAGCTGGGTCTTCTTAAACTAGGTGATTTATTGCTTTTTCCTGCTAAAAAAAAAAAAATTTGAAAAGAAGATAAAGAAGGTCTTTTGCCGCCATGGTGAAAAAAGTACCTAAACAGTATCTGAAAATGAATAATTTTTAGCTTGGCTGCTGGTCATCCCAGTGGCAGATGAGCTGTGACCTCTCACCAGCAATTTTGCTGAGATGCCTGCTGATGCTGGCATGTATAAATGATTGTCAATTTCCTTTACTAATTTACCTGGTTGCCTCATGTATAAACTACAAGATCTCATTCACCCTAAATGTCCTCAGCATCAATCTATTGTGTTTACTTAATTTTGTGATTTTGCACTGGGCTGCCCAACAGCCAGAAACTGGAGAACCGCTTGAAATCCATTCAATGCCTATTTGCTTCTTCAGATGGAAAATTGGGACACACATGTTCATTTACCATTGTTGACATTTGTCGTGGTTTTACCACTAAAAAGCGTGGTACTGACAAGAGATGTCCGAGAGAAGCCACACACACCCAAAAAAAAACCACACAAGTAACACAATTTATTTCACACACGCAGAAAACTGACAATAAAGTGCAAAAAACAGACACATTAAGCTTTCCCAGAGCCCGTGTTGGAATGAGAACGCTCTGGAATAGTGCTGGTCTCTCTGTTGGGGGCTCCGGAAGAGACGCTGGGATAATTAGAGAAGGCCCGCAACCGACCTGAGGACCTACAGCAGCACGAGCCTCTGCTCGGCTTTCTGAAGAAAAACACTCAGACAGTTATAAACCACGAGCCCCCCTCCCCCCTCCCTTCCCGATCCCGGGAAGGAATTTCAGTGCTGATGGAAAGATGTGGCCTTTAAAACCAGGCTATGGCTGTGGAATCGCTAATCCACCTGCCCAGG
>VYZS01033368.1:3872-19114 GCA_013400695.1 Neodrepanis coruscans | reverse complement strand
AAAAGCAAGTTCTAATCTTTAAAGCAGTAATTAGTGCTCACAGCTTAATTTCTTACCCAACAGAGGTGTCCCTGAGGAGAAGAAGAAGGCAGGTTCAACATATCAATTGATTTCAGCAGTTTCAGTGGAAATCTTCCTTCAGTTTTCTCCCCATTTCCAATATCCTTTTATACTTTTCTTTCCCCTTTAAGTGGAGCTTGAGCAACTTGAGTCATAAGTGCTAAATTTGGGTAATGTTATATGGCATCTACTCTTTCCTGATGGTTAAATGGCACAGGTTGAAAGGGATCACCATGTTCCCTTCCTTCAGGTTATTTGAGAAGGGAGGCCATGATGCCTTTACACCACTCTTTTCTTCGATATTTCCTGTCATAACAGGTGCTTATCAGGGTTTGGGGAACTTTGTGAGACATGACCTTACATAATATGGCAGGAGGAGTCTTTCCTTTGTAACTCTTATTCTATTTTAACTTCTATATGTTAGTCTGCAGTGTCCTTGAGAAGCACCCTCTGATGCAAAGTACTTTTGTTGTGCTGATGTCCCTGAAGTTCTGCTAATAAAAGATAGTGGCAAATTATGCCAATAAACAATAACAGATTTTAAAGTAAAGTATCATTACTGAACCCCTTTAGTTTCCATAGCCATTGGTGGGAGTAGTGAGCAAAGAAATAATCAGTACAACATACAACACACTGTTCTCTGATCCTTCAGCAGGCTGTGCCACTCTCCACAATTTAATTTATTGGCACCAAAGAAACGCAATTATTAAAAAATTAAAGAATATAAGAGTTTTGTTGTTGCGGAACATAGAGCTATATTTACAGTGTGTCTAAGCTTTTAGCAAGCTGTGTATGTCAGATGGAAAAAAGCAGGACAGCAACAAGCAGAACACAATGGAGAAGATCATGACATAATGTTCGAAGAAGGTAAACAATTCTCATGATCTGCTATGGCTCTAAGACATTGGCAGAAGTGACCCCTGCATAACATGTGACCACTATTCCTTTTGTCTAATTGGCTGTGTTAACCAAGACAATTCTTGGACTATAAAAGGTATATGAATTTGCAATAAAGAGAGACTCCATTTTTCCCCTTGTAGAGGTTGTAGATAGTCTTTCTTTCCTGAATCCTCTGGAGCACCATATGACTCTAAGGCCCAATCCTTGTTGTAGTGGCTGTGATTTCAGAGAGTCCATCTCCAATACTGCCAAATTGCTAGCCCAGTTTTAAAGGGCAAAACAACAACCAGCTGTGACATTTTGCCATTATTTTTGCCATTAGTAAGGAGGGGATTAATTGTGGCAGAAAATAAAATGGACTCAAAGCGAAGGATAGGCAGTGCAACATGTATCTGCGGCAGCCCATAGGTTTACTGAATTAAAAAAACATCACTGAAGGACAACGGAAATGTAATGATGTCACTGAATAGAGGGGTACTTTTTTCCTATGGAAATGCTTTATTCTCCAGAATCAATAACGTATGTAATTCTACAAAATCAGCTATATAAGCAACACGCTAATCTACTAAATACAGATTATAATTAAGTTTCTTCTGAGCTTTCATGAATTTATAAAAGTTAGAAATAATTTATTTGGCATAGATAACAAAATAACAAGAGACCCAGAGAGAAGCCTAAACAATTGCTCTCTTTCTTCCTGCTGGGAACTTAGTATTTGATAAATAAATTCACAAAATATTTATAATGGTTCTGTATATGATCATCAAGTGGAGCTATCTGAATTTACTTATGCTGACATGTTTGATTGTTCCTAAGAGCTACAAAAATACAGCTTTTTGAGTTAGATTTACTAACATTTTGTATCAGCCCAGAAGCCATTTAATTTCTAACTTGCATCCCAAATTTCACTCTCATCTTTATTAAGGTAAGTGTGATTCTGGCATTCAAATTTATGTCTAAGTAATAGTGCAGACTACAGTTTGTATGCTCTGGGTGGTAGCAAATCGACTTTGTAGAGTGAAGAGTGCAAAAAGGTACAGTTTAACTATTTAAACCTTTGGGCCAGCTGGGATACTAAAATCTTCACATTCCAAAACCAGACCTACGTGCAAAAACAGTAACATAATTGTCACAGTGCTGTAACAATTAGAAGCTCAGGAACAGAAATAAGTCAATCCTGACATTTCTTGTTGAGGATAACCACCTACTTTTCTTGACCACTTCAGAAGGTCTCTTCTACTTCTTTTTCAGTTTGAATTAATATTTTCTGAACATCATCCACAACCTCGGTGTTATGAGCACTACACTCTAACCAGCTGAGTTTCTTGCAGTATTGTAAGAATAAACTCTTTTGTCTACATGAAAAACCTTGGTTATTTGTTGTCATCCTAAAGTAATTTAACACATTCTTCTCTTCTTCAGCTATTTCCAACTGACAATCACCCTGTTGATTGCAATGTAGATGAGTTTCCTCTCTATGCTATTTGTTTCCTTACTTTTTCTAGTCTTGGAATTCCCCTTCATCTTTTGATGTGACATTCTAACATCCTATACATTAATAATATGTAATAACATTGAATCATGAGCAAACTTCATTAGTAGACAACTTTCCATTAGGTTGAATGGTACTTGGCCATTTTTTTTAATATTCATTGCAAAGATGAGCATCACATCTCATACGGCCCACATTTGGCCAATTCTAAGCACTTCAGGAGCCTGGCTACAGTCTTGACTTGTATTAATTTTTTTCTTCATTTCAGTTATCTAGCCTTATAGTCATCCTTTATTTATGACAGTAGGAGCTGCACTTGTCTCTTTTCCCTAAGATCCAATGTGGAAATCACAGCTCCCATATTTCATTTTTTATTCTTACTCTAAGGCTTTTTTAATGGGTATCAATGGCCTTACCTGAGCATTTCTCTACTGTAGTATGAAATTGAAGTGTGTTCTTGACATGAACACCTCTATATAGCTGAAGATCCCTAAACTATCATCATTTAATAAACTAATTAGTCATCTCTCCATCTTCATTATCTTGTTCTCTCATTTTCTTTCTCAATGACCTGAAAAAAAATAATGCTGTTGATCAGCTGTGCCTTAGCACTGCCAGGCATCTTCTGTGGGCTGGCACAGATCCTAGAGATAAGATGCTTCTCAGTATATCTTCATTAATGAGAAATTGAAGAAATAAAATTGCTAAAAGATCTGGATTGTGTAAGGGAAATTTGGGATGAAAATATGGAAAATGTTTCCAGATCAGGATAGTAAAATTCCCAGAGTGAAATTTCCAGTGTATTAAAGATATGATACAGAGGCTGCAAAAGATCATCTAGAAAATAGTGCCAGAACTACAGGCAAGACTTTTGATTGAAATGGTCTAAACAGAGCCTGAAATAAAAACTGCTATGGTGTCTTTCTTTTCAGTGGCAAACAAAGGTCAGTGAAGGCAGCAAGGTAGAAGGTGTATAAGACAAGAAAAGCTTTGAAACAATTGTTATTTCTAACAAAATGCTCATGCTTGTAAGATAACTACTGCATTTTAAAACTTAAAAGTACAATCAAGCAAACTTGTTTCTCCCATATACAGCAAATCATAGGTTCACAGAATCACAGAATATATGACCCATATGGAACGGACCCAAAAGGATAATCGAATCCAACACTTAACCTTGCACAGGACAATCCCCAAGGGCCACACCAGGTGCCTGAGAGTACCATCCAAACACTTCTTGAACTCTATCAGGCTTAGTGTTGTGACCACTTTCTCTGGGGAGCCTATTCCAGTGCCAAACTATTCTCTGGGTAAAGAATCTTTTTCTAATATCCAGCCTAAACCTCCACCCCACAAATTCAGGTCATTCCTTAAGATCTTGTCACTGATCACCATAAAGAGGTCAGTGTCTGCCCCTCCTCTGCCCCTCACAAGGAAGTTGTAACTGCAAAGAGATCTTCTCTCAGTCTCCTCCAGGACAAACAGATCAAGTGACTTCAGCCACTCCTAATATGGCTTTCTCTCAATGCCCTTCCTCATCTTTGTTGGCCTCCTTTGGACACTCTCTAATAGCTTAATGTCCTTCTTATATTGTGGCACCTAAAACTGCCACAATATTCAAGGTGAGGCCACACCAATGCGGAGCAGAGCAGGACAATCCCATCTCTCATCATGTTTTACCTGATGCCCCTCAGGACACAGTTGGCCCTCCTGGCTGCCAGGGCACTGCTAACTTATATTCAACTTGCCACTGACCATGACCCCCAGGTTCCTTTCCGAGTCACTGCTTTCCAGAATCTGATTCCCTGGTCAGTATGCAATCTGGGGTTGCCTCATCCCAGGTGCAGAATCCAGCACTTACCCTTGTTGAACTTCATATGTTTGCTGCTTGCCTCATCCTCTAAATTTTTAGGGCCTCCCTGCCTTTGAGGGAGTTAACAGCTCCTGCCAGTTTTGTGTTGTAGCAGACTTGCTTAGTATCCCTTCCACTCCTACATCCAAATAATTTATGAAGATGTTGAAGAACACTGGGCCTAAGATGAAACCCTGTGGAACCCCACTGATGTCAGATCACCAGCCTAATGCTACCCTGTTCAGTATTACCCTCTATGCTTGACCCATGAGCCAATTGCTCACCCACCACATGGTATGTTTATCCAGCTGTATATTGGACATGTGGTCCTGTGAGAGACAGGATCAAAAGATTTACTGAAATCCAAAAGATTACATCAACTGGCTTCCCTTGATCAACTAGGTAGATTACCTTGTCATAAAAGCAAATCAGGTTGGAAAAGTAGGACTTTCCTCTCATGAAGTGCTGACTGTGACCAATGACTGCATTGTCTTTTAAGTGTTTTTTAATTCTTTCTAGAATAATCTTCTCCATAACTTTACCAGGCACTGAAGTGAGACTAAAAAGCCTGTAATTTCCATGGTCCTCCTTTTTGCTCTTTTTGAAAAGCGAGACAATGTTCACCAGCTTCCAGTCAGCAGGGACCTCTCCAGATTCCCAAGACTGCTCAAAAATCACCAAGAGAGGTTTGTGATGGCATCAGCTATCTCTCTGAGGATTCTGGGATGAATGTCATCAGGCCCCATAGATTTGTAGGGATCCAGCTGGAGCAGCAGATCCCACACAATTTCAGGGTCGACTGGAAGTTAATCATTCTCACAGTCATGGTCCTCCAACTCAGAGCACTGAGATGCCCTTGGTCCATCATCTGTGTTGAAGAGAGAGGCAAAGAATGCATTAAAAACTTCTGCCTTGTTTCTGTTCCTGTTTGTGAGGTGACCATCCTCATCCTGTAATAAGCCAATTCTATATCACTTACTGCCATCAATGTATTTGAAAAAGCTCTTTTTATTGTCCCTCACACTTCTGGCCAGTTTCAACTCCAGCTGAGCTTTGGCTGCACAAATTTTCTCCCTGCAGTAGCGAACAGCATCTCTGAATTCTTCCCATGTCACTTGATCTTGCTTCCACTGGGCATACACCTTCCTTTTTTGTCTTATTTCCAAGAGAAGATCCCTTCTCAGCCAAGCCAGTCTTCTGCCTCACCTACCTTTCTTCTGACATTTGGGAATTGCCTGCTCTTCTGACTTTAGAAGATGGTGATTGAAAAGTGTCCAGCACTGATGGACTCCACCACCTGCAAAAACATTTTCTCACAGGAAACTAATAATTCCCTGGGCAGCCTGAAGTCTGCTCTCCTCATGTGCAGAGTTGAGGTTTTGCTGGCACTTCTTCTTCTGTCAACAGAGATATTACACTCAATCACTTCATGGTCGCTGTGGCCAAGATGGGCACCAATCTCCATTTAGCCCACAAGATTCACTTTGTTGACAAGCAGCAGGTCAAGGAGGGCATATTTCTGAGTCAGCTTCATTTTCAATAGCAGTAAACAAAGTTTTGAGATTTCCACTTATGCAATAATAAAAGTCTGTTGCCATTTAGAGACTCTTAGAATACTTATACATACGTATTTATATGTATATATATAAAGAAAATAAACAAATTCTCAGTATAAAAGAATTTTTTTGATTGCATTTTTGATGGTATATAAAAATCATATTATTAAATGATCACTTTTGTTTGCATCAATAAACAGCTGTTGAGATTGACTAATAACCAAAACAAAGATGAAAAATTGAATCCGCCTCAAAATCCTTTGGTTACACAGAAACAACAGATTAGTTCTACCAAACACTATAAACTAACAAAGAAGGCTGCACTGGATGTTGCTTTCAACTCAATAGAGCAGGTTGTGAAGACCTCTATTCTCTACATAGAGTGAACAGAAAGACACAGGCTCTTTGAGAAGGTAATTTATCCAGCCGTTCATAGACACTTGTCATTAGACAAATCATCTTCTGATGGAGATGCCTATCTCCCTCATTGATCTGAGTGATTAGACAGCTGAGTTCAATAGACACACACTTCCGGATGAAGATGGTAGATTGCTGAAGTGCCCCTTTCACTTCAAGCTTGTGAGTGAATTCCCAACCCACTGAAATCAGGAAACTTTAGTGGCAACAGTATATCACATAAGTCTTAGGAGGAGTGTCTGAGTGTCCTGATTTGGACACCAGGGGGTATCATAAATGATGAGAGATTGCAATAGAATCAACAAGAATCAACAGAATTTATTTTACAAAGAACAAAAACCTGACAGTAAAACGCAAGGTGGACAAACTGTGCTCCTCCAGGCTGGCTGCTAGGCTGGTGGAGCAAGTCAGGAAGGGAGGCTGGCCTGTCGAATGGCGCCAGTTCCACTCTGAGGTTCCTGGAAAATAGAAAAGTGAAAAGAAACCCCAGGGGTCCCTCTCCAGGAGAGGATACCACTGCTGGTGAATGGTGTGGTCCTCAGCCCTACACTGCCTCTGCTGTCAGTTCAGCTGCGCTGCTGCTCGAGCCACAGGAAAGGGCCGAGAGAACAGTAGAGATGAGCTGAGATGCAGCTGCGACAACAGCCAAGCCCAAAGAGAGGGAGAACTTCCAAGCTTGCAGTTTATATAGGGTGCCTGTTCTTGCATGATCTCAGGGAACCCTCTCAGCGCAGTTCGCCTCCAGATTGGCTAACGGTGATGGGCACCTCCCTCTCCCCGAGACTTCACCACGAGGCAATATGGTGGTGTTTCCTGCCAAAATGCCTTGTGGCTGCGGTCTGCTGAGGGGGGAGCCGCCATCAGCTCATCCATCAGCATTGCGGGGCACCCTGAGGGCCCCAGGGCCACTCCCAACACCGGGCTCTACCACCCTAGGTCTGCTCCTCACAGCGGCACCGTCCCCAGGTCCACTCCTCACAACGGCACTGGCCCTGGGCTGGCCTCACCCTGTATACCAGTGCAGCCACCACGGGGGCAGCCCCACCCATCACAAGGGCTGCCAGCATCTCCAGTTGGTACCGCGTTTGCACGCATGGGCAGTGAGACCCGCCACACACGAATGCAGCACCGGAGGGAGCCAGTGGGAGTTGCTGTGCTGCAGGTGTGTTCAGCCAGTGGCGTGGAGCTCTCATGGGCAGCAGGGACCAGTGAAAACTGCTGCTGCTGCTTGCCCAGCATCACAAGCCCCACCTCTGCAGCCAGGGCAGGCAGCCGCTGCTGCTGCCCAAGCCGCAGCCACAGCAGGCATTGTGGGGCTTGCCCCCACCACCACCATGTGGGCAGCTGCTTGCTGGCTCTGCCACTGCCTCCACTGTCTCTGTGCAGGAGCCATTCTCCCACAGGGGAACCGGGACCAGGTGGTCCACCCCACGCATTCAAGGAGCTGCAAGGGTCAGGGCAAGGGTCCAGGGGACCAGCCAGGCCAGGTCCATGCCTGCAAGGCACTGAGATCTGTCTGCCGTGTTTTCTTATAAATCACACAACACAGGTTTGAAAGCCTCTCCCCTCCCTCTCTCCCCAAAACCCAAAAAACCCAACACCTCCAGAAGGAACCCCTTGAGAGATAACCCCCTGTCCTGCATGGAAAGAAAAGGGGAAAAAAGGGAAACAATATGTTTTAAAAACCAGAACATTGTTTCGCCCCATAACACTGAGAATACTAAGGTGGTTCAGTCTAGAGAAAAGAAGGCTCAGTGGAGACCTTATTGCCCTCAACGACTACCTTAAAGGAGGTGGTAGCCAGGTGGGGATCAGATTCCCAGGCAATTAGGGATAGGACAAAGGTAAACTTGTGCCAGGGGAGGTTCAGGTTCAATATCAAGAAAAAATTCTCCATTGAAGGAATGGTTAAGCATTTGAATAGGTTGAAATGGTGGGATCACCATCCCTGGTAGTGTTAAAAAACTAGCAAATATAGCATTGTGTGATATGGTTTAGTGGACATGGTGGTTCTCAGACAAAGTTTGGATTTGATGATATTGGAGGTCTTTTCCAACCTTAACAATTTTATCATTACCATTCTTGCATCTTCTTCAAGGCAGAACTTTATTGCTCTATGTGGAAGTTAATTAAAATATCAGTCTGTCCCACTCAGTCATCCTGGGGTGTTTTTTAAGCTGACTTATTTAACTGAAAATTCATTACTTCAGAAGATACTGCAAGAGTACTGCTGTTCCTCTCAAAGAAGTCTTGTGTAGCCTGACAACTTTAGCTCCTGACTTGAGTATTCAGAGATCAATAAATGTTCAGGATGATGCTTGAGAAAGGAGTACAGTAAAAACTTCAATATATCCATTCTCTTTTCATCTCTAAAACTATTGCAGAAGTTCTTATTCCTCATGACTTTCTAGTCTACTCATTCCCTCTATTCATTGGAGGGTAGTTCCAAAACAGAGATCAAAACAGTTTCATGTTTGGTCAATATTATACAGATGCATAAGGATAAAGGCAGTCCCAGGGGGTTTTCACATGATTTGCTCTTGATTATCTTCTGAAGGCATTATGGCTGCAAATTTTAAAAGCATACATAGAGTGAGGCCTGAGGAGGGCATAAGCATGAATTGAGAATTCCCTTTCCAAATCTTTACTGTGTACTCTGAATCAGTTAATTACAGCAAACTAATTGAACCACTATACATAACATGGCCAAACACCCTAATTTTTTACTAGAATCCTAGAGGAAGTATTTACTGGGCATTAACTGTGGGGCAGATAGATTCTTGAAACTAAGTGCATAACACACACTTCAAACACATATTAACAACTGATTGAATCAATTTTATAGGAGGGGTTTCTTCATCTTACTGTTTTTTTTAGTATTGGCTATAGGCCAATCTCTAGCACAGATATACTGGATCTGAATAAAATAGGACTTGAAAAAAATATTGAGTCAAGAGTAAATCATACTCTACAGAAGTTTTGTCATAGCAGAATCACATCAGAGATTTATTCTGGTATAGCTCCCATGAAATCCATCATTGTACTAAGTCTGAAAATATAATATTGTCTAAAAAAGTCACTGGAAAATTGACAGATTTTCAGTTATTTATTAGTGCATTTAACCTTATTTCTGTGATTCTACAGTTCTTTATATCAATGACTGATCAGCAACATGTGTCTTAATATAATTCTTCAGTCACTTGGACACAAAAGAGACAGATGCAAATTTCTCAGTTGTACTAGGTTATAAAAATTAAACATTGCAGGGGACACTTGGAAGAGATGACTTCAGCTGCTGAAATCATGTCAGGTGACAGGCTTGCACTTACTTTGGCAGAAAAAATATCTCTCACAGTAAGTCTGATGGTGTTAAATAGAGTTAAATATTTATCACTGAAAGCCAGCATTTTTTTTTGGTAAAGTACTGAAATAAAGAAGATTTGAAAATGCAAGATTCAGCTTTGACAGATAAGTCCTGCCCCTCTCTCATTAATAAGATCCATGTAGATGCATGTATTTTCTCTCTGGTATAGAAAACAAATGAAAGATTTCTACAGAAATTAGGGAAGAAACCAAAGATCAGGGAAGAGGGTCTACAGGTTGGAGGTGACCATGCACTGGAAAAAATCACCCAGAAAGGTTGTGCTCCCTCACTGGAGATATTCAAGAACATTCTGGATGCAATCCTGTGCAACATGCTCTAGGATGACCCTGCTTGAGCAGGGACTAGAGGACTCACTATGGTCCCTTCCAATCTTAACTATTCTGTGATTCTATGATCTTTGGAATTTGGTGAGAGGTAATTACCAGTCTTCCTGGAACTTCTTGTTCTGGAGCAAGTAACTTACTACCCTGTAATATTAATGCTCTGAAGTACCCAGTGTATCCTGCACCAACCTTAAAAGGTAGTTTAAGTCTGCATGCGGAGTGAAAGAGTTCTGTGGACTTTACTTTCATTCTCTACTGCAGTGCCAAAACCACAGGAAAAAAATTACTGTTTTTTAAGGTATGTAGAAAGTCCTGTTTAACAGCGATGAATGCATACATGACATTGAAAGGGCAGACTTCGATTTGACAACAGGAGAACATTGTACATTTAGGATACTGGTGCTCACCAGCAAAGCTTCTCTCGTTCTGCACTTCTTGAAAGGCATTGATTGCAATTTCTGCAGGCAAGAGGGAAGATTTGAAGTTATTTTATAAAGACAACTTGAAATTTGTTCACCAAATCCTCCACAATTTCTACCCTCTCATTGTTCCTGTAGTGATAAGAGGTCTATCTGCTAAAGCTGTGTGCGGGATATTGCCCAAGTGACTCTAACTGAAATGAAAAACTTTCTGTTCTGTTTTGGTAACCAAAGATCAATCTGCTATTGGACTTTCTAGTGGTTATGAACGTGATTTAAATATACCAGATACAGATAGATGCACCAACCTGAGTATATAGCTATATGGGAAGTAGCTTGAATTGGAACTTTCCTGTAATTGCAGGCTTAGAGCTTTCATAAGAAATAATGTCTTTCAAAATTATCTTCTTTAAGAGCTAAGCATTGTAACAGAACGCTTAATTCCATAGTTATTCTTGTCAGAGCGAAAAGTAACAGTAAATTACACCTCTATTTCAGAGATCTTTAGTGACACTTTTTAACTATTTCACTATTGTGACCACTTTGACTTTCTCAGCGTCAGGTGCAGTGATAAGAGAGAGAATGGAAAGGTAATTCCTCTTTCTGCCGTTGGTTGAACTACAAGCCAGAACTGATGTGCACAAAAAAATACAAGCTGCTAAAAAGAACGTTGATAAGTATATGGTCAGGATGTAACTTTTGTTGGAATTAGGATTGTTTTTATTCTGTTTATGCAAAATACCAGCTCCTGAAGGACATCTTTTTCCTTGTCTCTGCTCTAGGAAATCTCTCCCGCAGCACATCTTCAGCAGACAGTTCAAATGAGTGCTACAAAATTCCTTGCATTCATTCAGGCTGATCTTACTTCTCTGCTTTGCCTGCTTATAACTTCTTTCTGTTCAAACCAAAGTTTTGCTGAAACTAGGGGGAAAACAGTGAGGCGTGGTTTTGGAATACCTATTTCTGTTTTCAATAAAAAAGCTTAGAATTCAAGTTACTAATTGTATCTTTAGAGAAGAGCCTAACCACTTATGCATGTTTCACTGTGGTGAGGCAATATGCTATTGTGTGGGATGCCTCAGGGGCCAAGACTGTAGGGGTTTTATCTTTTCAGTAACTCAGGAAAATAAAGGATCAAAACTGAGTATTTTATCTAATTGTAACTCAGATAGTGAATTCAATTCAATGTCATCTGGTAAAGGCCAACTATTTGCCTAACTAGGGATGTGGAGCCTGAGGGAGCAATGGAAGTGAGATGAAAATGTATAGTCAATCAAAATGCATATTTAGCAAAGTTTGAATCTATTTTTATGAAAGTATTATAAATTTTAAATGGCTGGAATGTAGCTGGGTTTTTCCATTGATCTACTTAATATATATTCTAGTGCCAGAAACTTCAGCTGTTCCATTTCAATAAAGATGGATCTTTGTCCTTTTTATCTTGTACTATCCCAACCTTTTTTAGGTGGACAATGAGCAGACAGTTCTTTTCTTCATATATGCATTTGTGGACATGAGAATAAATGAATGAGATTGCTCAAAACTATCCCTGTGTGCTTCTGTCTACATAAAGAATGTCTGCTTAACTATGGCAGCATTCTCCTATTCTTGTTTCCTCAACATTTCAGTAGTTTTCTGGTTTAATGCACAATCTTTCAAGGAGTCCAAGACATACATGACTTTTTTCCATGAATCACTGATTCTATTTTTCCTAGTTATTGTTTTTATTTCACCTGGATCCACTCCCCCATAACTCTTCCAAGATCTATATTTTAAAGGAAACTACTGAAGCTTAATAGCTCCACAAAAAATTTCTTTCCTGGAAGAAATATGACCCTGGCAAACAATTATGAATTCTTTATAAACTGAGGCATCACACCAGCCAGGAGCTGTGTACAATCAAGATTCTCCCTGGATGCACACACTTGGAGAGATAGCTTGGCAAGTAGAGATAATATACTAAGGTACCTCAAGAGACCAATATTCTGGGACTAGTGGTATGGTCAGCTACTTTCTTAAAGACTGTAGGTGTCAAACTAGCCTCGTGCTTAAATTTGGTGGGGAAACTCCCCAGAGACACTTCTGACAAATGACCACTGAGTTATTGGCAGTGATTGTTAGACTAAGTCTTTTTAGAATATACATAGTTTATTTTCACTACAGATCAAACTCACATATTTTTCAAACCATGTTAAATTTTCTACAAGGCTTATTAACTTCCTGTTTTACACAATAACTAGCAGTTGGGAGCACTAAATCCCTTATCTGAGGAAGCCTGAACTAACATTTCCAGCTTCTACTTATTTGAGCTGTCTGATTTTCAAAGTGACATATAAATATGTGAAGTTCTAGGAAATTAATTAAGTGATGAGCTACCTGAGATCCACCTTCTGAACCTAGGCTGGATTTTCTTAGTCCTATGCAGGATACAACTCTACCATCACTTTACTTTTGACAACTACTTTAGCTGCACTGTGCAGATAACATTTCCAGTTATGTGAAAACAAATTTATGCAACAAAAGTTTGATCTTTTCAAAATGAAACAAAGCCAAGCCTCTTTTGAAACATAATGGAAAACAGACAGATATTCTTCTGGATTTTCAGGAAAATCAGATTTGATTGGAAACCTGTCGTTTTCAAATATCTTCAGCCATGGATACATTATATTGCTTTGGGAGAAATACTATTGTTGTTCATGATTCCTTGGTCCTATATGTCCCCTCACAAACCCTCACTCAACATCACCTTTAACTTAGGTGTCAAAACTTAGTCATCTTATGCTTCTGTAGCAAGCAAGTTCCTCTGGAAGGCGGTTCATCTAATCTTAAAATAGGTATATATAATAAACCAGAAAAAACCCTCTCTTGTCTGTGTCTACAGTTCAGCACACATGCAGCTCACCATTTTTACCACTTTGTGGTGAATCATATTCTGACAAACCTTTCAGTGTGTTTGCCACAGTTCATTAGAGTTAGAAGAGGCTGTCTGCTCAGTGCTGCTGGTACGTCTGTGTTATGAGACTTACACAATGTTGAAAATCCCTGCTCTGCAAAGTATTTTCTGATCAAAGGTGGAAGGGCAACCATGGACGTTTGGGCCATACTTTCCAGATATTATGGACATAGAAAATTATAGCCTCTTGCTCAAAAAAATATCACAGCAAGGCTAATGAGAGGGGGGTTTGGGGCCTCTTTCCCTGACAAAAATTGCTTCCAAATGAGACATGTAAATATCATATTGTCTCATCTTTTCCAAGGTGCTCATGCTCAAGGAAGTGTTTTTCGTCTGCTTAATTAAACAACATCACAATTGCCACAACAATAACTCTCTTTAAAATTACCATATTTATGTTCTTACCTTTATCTGCACCTTCCAAGTCACATCTATTCATGTGATATATATGACCGAATTTGTATTTCAGTGTTGCCAACTTTTATAGGCTCATGTCTTCCTAAACTAGCAATGTAATTATAACTGTCTACCTCCTGATATTTATTATTAATATGAATATAATGAAGTGGATGATTAAGCAGTCACTGGTTACTCCTGTAGTCACCAGACCAGCCCCCTAAGGAAACTGGGTTCAATAACATGTCACTGGAATGATAAAATCTTAATGAGTCATCAACGAGATGCAGAATTGTGAAGCACAGCAGTTCTGTTTATCATAAAAATGGAAGGAGATGAGAATGGGAGAGGAGGAGAAATAGCACAAAATGGAGGCATAGATACTCAGTTAGTGTGATTTTCTTTACCTCTGTTGGATCTCTGACAAATAAAACCTGCTGCAGATCTGCCCTTCATCATTAGCACAGTTGCTGCAAAACCTTTGCTTTGATATAGAGTTCTATTTCCACATGCCTGGCTGCTGCCTGACATCTGCATTAATTCAGAGAATGTCAGAGATGGTACCACCTCCTCCCCATCTGCCCCCTAAGCTCACCTTCCCATCTTCCTTTCACGAAGACTATCTGTGATAGGAAGTGATTTACAGAAAAAGAGTTTCTAAACCCTTTGGTGTCTTGGATCTGCTTATACAAGCTTGTCCTGCTTAATTCAAAATTTTTCTTGTTCTAATAATCCTCTCATTTCAAAGCTCCTTTGTAGTTCCTTCACTATCTTTGTTGGCATGCAAACGAGCAACCTCAGGTACAGATGTTTAACTTTTTTTGTTCTCCCTTTCTTCAAATTCTTATAAGTTTGAGGAGGGGGTGATAGGTTCTGTTTTGTTTTTTTTTTTTCTTTCCTGAATGTATTCTTCATGCTATTAATAATTCATATTCTTGGGAAGGGAGGAAAAAAACCAAATTACTCAAAGCCCTGTTAGACATAAGGAAGTGACAATGCTTCTGCAAGTAAAATTGTAGGTCAAGTTCAGACTTGAAAAGCTGCTGAAGCTCTATTAAACTTCCAGATTATTCATAACATCAAGGTAGTATGTCAACTACTCAATAATGTATCCTACTCCAACCTTCAATTAATCTTTTTATTCTTAAGCATTTAGCTTGGTAAGTCACGCAAATTAATTTACTGAGAACTTAATAAACAGTGAGTCACAAGAATCAAGAGCTGGATGATAAGGTGTTTAGTTATATGGTTATTTAAACTAGGTTTGATGAATTATTGAAGTTTTAGCATTGGTCCTTTATTTTTTTCCTGTTTTCTAAGTATAGTTGAGACATTTTTTCTAAGTGCAGAGATGATTTTCTAAGAGCTCCATATGACATGATCTAAGGCACACACATTTTCTTCAGTAATCTGATACTTCAGTACTTTGTGCCCTTGAGGCACAACTGTTATTCACACTATGCAAGAAACGGATGCAAAAATTAAAAAA
>VYZS01033366.1:2472-17167 GCA_013400695.1 Neodrepanis coruscans | reverse complement strand
TGTGTAGATCTGGCTAGGTTTAAGTAGGTTTATAAGTAATTCCTTCCTACTAGAAATGTTATTTTTGTTGCAGAATATATGAAATGGAATTGATCTTGAAGAGTCTATTATTACATTATTTTGTACAATACTTTGACTTGAAAATTATTTATTGTAAACTATATTATTTATTGCCTCAAATGTTATTGATCCTTCAACAGGGCAAATAATTAAAAAACTCTAGTAGAACAGTAAAACTGTAACAGTCATCACAAATATTCTGATCAGTTCTTGGACATGTTTAAAATAAACTCCAAAACTCTATATGCCAAACCTAAAGCAGACATATTTTTATTTTTCCTCTGAAATGACAAGATCTATTTAATGCTGCTATTTTTCTTAAAGGACATGATATAGTATCTTTTAGCCAAAGCGAAGCCATCTAGTACACACACAGTATTGGTTAAGGCATTCACTTTCTAATTGGATTATTGTAACAGAACGAGGCCAATGTTTGTTTCCAGATTTTTGTTCATATTACCTATATCCTGTGCCTTTAGGTTTCCTTTGGGAGCAAGCAGTCATCTTCAGCTCGCACAAGCATGCTTAGTGCATAGTTTTCCTGTTTTACTGCAGAAGTGGTAAAACAGACATTTTAGGAAATGCTGCAGCTGTAATGTATTATTTCAGACTTAAACTAATTGATTTGTTGTAGTTTTTAGCATGCAATCCAGTACTTACTGTAGAATGTATCCTTGCAATGGACAGTATATTCTAGATTGCTGACACATTTAGATGTTGGAAATTTAATTAATTTGAAAGCTCTCATTCAAATCCAGCTTCCTGGGGCTGGCTGAAGAGCACAAAAATAAAATGAGCCAGAGCAGGAACCTAGTATTAACAGGATTTGTAGCTTGAAAACATCATTCAGGTTTTGCTACATTCAGCCATTCATCCCACTCAGCATTTTGTCATGTGAGCCTTATTAGTTATAGAAATAATTATTAAAATAATCAGTTAATCTAGATTTAAAAATTAATTTTTTAACTGAGTAAAGAACAAAGTAGTTATTATTTACCAAAGACTTGTGTACTTATCAATCATTTAACCCTGAAATGTGTTTGTAAATTATCAATGTATTTCAGGTATACTTAAAAAAATAATTTGGGATCTATTTATCCTCAGGAGAGCAAGTATGTTAGTGGTTTTTGATATCCAGCAGTTTAAGACAAATTTAAAAGACTTAGGATATTTGAGATTGAAGTTGTATAGCAAATGATTTTTTTTACTTTTAGTCATAAGATATATGAAACTGGGAATTTGGATGCGATTTTTGATGTCTGTGCTGTAGTGCCTCAGCTTTAGAACTGCTGAATATATGGTAAGGCTATTTGTAAACAATTAAAAAGCCCTCTCAAGATTAGCCAGATGTAAGAAGTCTTTTGGTCTGGTAAAGTATTTTTTAATTTTTGTGGTAATACTAGTTCAGGTATATAATATGTTCACATTAATTGTATATCTCTTTTGTTCCATACAGTGAGTATTAAAGCATACTCTGGTTATCTGTAAAACCTAATAAAAGTTGCAAGTTTTCTTTTCTTGGGAAGCTTCTGTTGTATTCTACTTTTGGCCATAAGGATAACATCAGCTTCCAGCTTAGCTTGCCAGACTTAAACAGAGCCTTAGGATAGGAGGTTCACATGTCTTTTTTTACATTACCCCCTCCCTTTTTTTTTTTTTATGAAACTTCATTATGATTTCTATTCTCAAATGCTAGTGCTGGGCTGGTTCAGTCTGTATGGAATACTCTGCTGAAAGAAAGAGGGCTACTAACCGCACCTGTGCAGTATGGACAGATCTAAAAAAATAAAATACACTTAGTATGTACAAAGTGGACTAGATGGTGGTTTATGTCTGACATTACTTAATATATTTACATTTCTGATAACATTTTCTGAATTGGTACTGTGTTCCTAATAATGTGTGGATCAATATCTTCAATAAACATCATGCTACACTTTGCTGCCAGTTCCTCAGAACCAGTGTGTGTGGTCTGCGGGTGAATTGTGGGCTGCACCTGGAGCCCAGCTCCAGGTAGTGCCGTCGGTGGAAGCATTTACCCCTTTCTTCTGCAAAACAGCAGCATTTCCTTTGTGATCAGATCAGTGCTTCTAGTACATAAATATAGCTCTGGGCTTGAGCTCCTACAGACACTGTTGTGACGGCATCTTCAGCCTGGTGACTGGCAGATCTGCCCACCCCTCACCTTGGCCCTGCCATTTGTTGCTTGGGGAGCAACAAATTCATGAAACATGAAAGTGAGGGCAACCCCCTAAATGCCTTTAGTGTAACATGATCTCAGGTGTATTTCCAAGTGCTGTGGAAGCTGTAGTGAGAAGGGAAATAACACAGATAAATGTTACCGGGGGTTGATCTTTACCCACTTAGGACAGTAATGAAATAACGTAATGAGTTTTGCAGTGGCGTATGGTAGGAGCACCTGAAACTCCACGCACTGTGATTCTAGGGCTCTCCGCGGATGCGGATCTTCAGAAGTCTCGCTGGCTGTTAGTCAAAACTATCGCCCTTTACCGGAGATTTTTGATTTCCTGTTACAGTGCATTTATAGTTAGTTGAGAGCAGGTGGCAGTGCCAGCAGTGCCCTTCCAGCTGCTGGAAGCGGGGCCAGGGTCCCATGAGGAGGCACTGCAGGTAAGGGGCGGCTCCGGTGTCTCACTGCGGCTCTGTGGGCAGCACGAAAACGGTGCTTGTACAGCCCCAGCGTGAGGGCAGGGTGAGCAGCTGTAGGAACAGGCTCAGGAATGCCGATTGAGAAACATTACAAAGTCTTCATGTGTTATTTGAGGTCCAAAGAGTAAGAAAAATATGTTTTTGAAATAATAGCTTTGATGTTGAAGAAATTGTTACTTAAAGTACCTCAGGACGACACCTTGTTTGTAGACCTTGGCTTCGGGTTAGTGCCCTGTCTAGAAAGGAATGTCTTGTCCTCATTACGGGAAAACTAATATCTTTTAACTGATTAACTGTACAGAAAAATCAATTAATCTTCTTATAAAATTACATCTGAATGGTTCCTTAGTTGGTCTAGTAGTTCTAGAATAAATTTACTTACGTAAAACCTTAAGTTTACTTTTTTTGACTTAGACTGTGTATTCAAGTGAAAATATGCTCAGAGGGACCTGGTCAGGCTGGATCAGGTCCAAGACCAATAATAGGAGGTTCAACAAGGCCAAGTGCTGAGTCCTGCTCTTGTGTCACAGCAACCCCTGCAACACTATGGGCTTGGGAAAGAGTGGCTGGAAAGCTGCCCAGTGGAAAAGGACCTAGGAATGCTGGTCAACAGCAACTGAATGTGAGCCAGCATAGGCCTAGAAGTCCAGTGGCATCCTGGCTTATATCAGAAACAGTGTAGCCAGCAGGACTCGGGTAGTGATTGTCCGTCTGTACTCTGCACTGGTGAAGCCACAACCTCAAGTGCTATGTCCAGTTCTGGGTCCCTCAATTCAGGAAGGACACTGAGGTGCTGGAGTGAGTTCAGAGAAGGGCTGTAGAACTGGTGAAGGGTCTAGAGGGTAAGTGTGAGGAATAGCTGAGGGAGGTGGGGTTGTTTACCCTGGAGAAGGGGCAGCTCAGGGGTGACCTTACCACTCTCTACAATTACCTGAAGCGAGGTTGTAGCCAGGTAAATATTAGCCTCGTCATCCAGGGAACTAGTGATAGGAGGACATAGTCTTAAGCTGTGCCAGGATGATTAACATTGGAATGGACTGCCCCGGGAAGTGGTGGATTCACTGTCTCTGAAGGTGTTTAAGAAAAGACTGGACACAGCACTTTGTTCCATTGTCTAGTTGACATGGTAGTTTTTGGTCATAGGTTGGAATCGATGATGTCAGAGGTCTTTTTCAACCTAATTGATTCTGTGAAGCCTGAATTACACTGACAGTTATAACATCTAATTTGAGTGTTAGCAAATACAAGTATTTGCAAGTTAGCTTTGCATGCGTTGTTAAAACAATTAACTTGAAGCTGTTGCAACAGGAATCTGTTTTCAGGAGGAAGTAATTTGGTGTTAAATGACAAGCTTACTGGAAAATCTTCCACTCCAGCATTTGCTAAAAACATTAGTAATTTTTTCTGTATGTGGTAAAATTCCCATGTATTAGTTGCTATTCCACGTCTGTGTTCTTTGTTCTCTGTCAGCTACCTCTGTGCAGTTCCCTACATCGTTGAAATCTCTTGTTAACATAGAAGAGTCTTTGTTAGTGTGTAAATACCTGTAGCACTTTAGGACTCTTAAGCAAATAGGGGTAATTTTACCATTTATATATATGGAAGAAAAGATTTTGCTTGTGGGGGTTCAAGGCAGATACATTCTTGGTGTTCTTTAACAGGGCATGATTTCTTCTTTTTTAAGAAAGGCAACATTTTCACAGTAAGGACAACTCTTAATACTGAACTGAGTATTGCCCTCCAAGCACCACAGGTGCTATAGCTTATACCATAAAATCATGCAGTTAAGACTGCTCTGTATGGATCCAAGTGCCCTCTGAATGGGTCAAACTGGTCTTAGCACCATAGATCCAACTGGAGCCTGTACCTGGATGAAATGGTGGCTGCCATGGATGCCCAGGATCTGCTTGGAAGGCCATGCTGGTTCAGGTGGCTGCACATCACGGTCACACTCTGCACCAGCTCCTCTCAGGAGATATCAGCAGCATTATGAAGGGTAGAAGAGCATTGGGAAGCCAATTTCTGCTGTGCCCTCACAAAACCACAGCTCACAGCTGCTGTTTTGCTGAGCACCATCAGACAGTGTGCCACTGTACTGAGGTCTGGCAGCAATGGCTTTGAAGGCTCAGGGTGACAGTAATGAAGTAGAATTGGAGCCCAAAACCAGTATAAGTAGTAAAGGGATCTGGTGAGGAAAAACATTATACTGGGGGTTTCATATTAAAGGCTTTCCTTATGCTGACCTTTGTGGAAATTATTTGCTCTGTCGCGGCAGAATAAACTGTTTTCTTTAATGCTATATATGATTTTTAACTGAATAGCTTAGTGTCATGTGACCACCTATATCATTATACCCCTCAGTTATTCCTGACACAATTCCCCACAATCCACTGTCTGTCTTGGTAGCTTCTCTGAAGGACAGAGAGCCTTATTTTTGAAACAGAAGCTTTCAATTTCAAGATAAAAAAAGAAAAACAATAGTCATTCGATACTCGTAATGCAAACTTCTATGTAGTGCACAGATTTCTTGCTCTGGCTCAGGTATCAGAAGCCCTCTGGTTGTCCTTGCACAAGAGGGATGGGATTAATTTACTTTGCAAAGAGAAAATACAGCTCTGACTGACACAAAAGTGGACTCAGCAATGATGCATCTGGCACAGCAATAGACAAGTATGAGAATTCACTGTGTTTCCAGGAGTATGCACCTGCGCCCTGAGCAGCCCTTGTGTGCGAGCACCTCTCTGCTGAGTGGTCTCTGGCTCCAAACTGCAGTTGCTTCCTCACAGCTCTGATGTTGCAGGCTCTGCCAGAGACTTGGGGATCACATACAGCTGCAGATTTCATTAGTTCTAGTGTTTGTTTGGTAAAATAATCCATATGCAATACCCCTTACAAAGGCATTAATTTAGTCAAACAACCAAACGTTACCAAAGAGAAGCAGTGCAAAGGGTCCTGTGCAGAGATCTGTACTTTTCTCTGGTAACTAATGAATTAGGGGGCACTGTGCAGTGTAGACATGTTTTTTGTAACTGACTATGTTGGTAAGTACTTGTCAGTTGCAATCTCATAGGTATGTTAGTGTTGGAAGAGTTGGAATTTTTTCCATGCCACCTGCCCTTTCCTGTTCAGCCCTATTAGATGATTGCCGGTGTTCTTCTGTGTCAGATTATTGCGCATTCAAGCCTCTTTCTTCCCATGCAGAGTTTGTGCTCTCCATTGGAGTGAGCTTGTTTTGCACAATTATGTAGGATTCAAGTCATCGGATTTCTTTTATTCTGATTCAGAAAATGAATAAAGTAGCTGCATGAAAATGGCACAGTACTAGACAAGTGTGCTGTGGGGTACTAGACAAGTTTAGCTAGCACTAGACAAGTTTAACTTCAGTCACGTTATTGGGTGCTTTGGTGTTTTAATATATCATGCAACCAGAAACAACTGAAAATGGTTTCTGCCATAGTGACAAATGTGTTCCTCTGGCACTTAAAATAATTTCTACCAGTATTGGTAAAATGCACCTGACAGCACCTTTCCAAATTTTAATTTAGTAAATCTGTGGGATGATTTGCCAGATTAATCAGCATGACTGCCTAAAGATGTGTGGTTGGGTTACACTCATGCATTAAACTTGACTATGTTGCACACCAGGCACAGAGTTGGTACTTGCCTTTATTTTTGTCTGCAGTGGTTTCAGTGCGTTCCTCTCCTGTCACCACACCCTCTGGTTTTGCTTTGAAATACAGGTCATGAGCCAGAGGTGGCTCCTTAACTTCCTTTGCTTCACAGGTGTGCCACCTGCTATGGCAGTACTGGTCACAGCTGGTGATTAATGGGGAGATAGGTAGCAAGGGAATTCTTTTGAAGAGCAGTGTACAGTGCATTCGTTTTATACTTGCCATTTTGCATACTGTTTCTGCATCTTCTTGCACACATTGTTGCAGCTGTCAGAGTAGTGTGGCTGTTCACTGTGATGAGGAAGGTGTCACTAATGCAGACAGTTCTTTCTAAACTCTGACACTGCGGTTTTTCTTCTCTTCCTTCCCTCCACCCCCAGCCTGCTCAAGCGGAGGAAATAGTAAGCTTTGTATATCTTATAACTTCTAAATTCTAACAAATCTGGGTTTGAGGAAAAAAGCTTTAATACCAATAAGAATCATCATCTGATGTGAATCAGCGTTCAAACTGTCCCAATATACATTCTTATCTGGGTTTGAATACAATCTTTTTATGGAAAACATATTTCAGTTGCCCAAATGGTATCCAGTTATTATGCTTTGTAACACCTCTGCCTGTTATATATTTTCTTTCAAGTACATCAATTCAGGTATTATTAATGGTAATAGAAAACCTACTTAGGCTTAGAATGCTGAAGTAAATGGATGTCTGCTCTTAGTTGAGAAACACCCATGTTGCAAAGAGGCTTGACTCTCAGTCAAGATTTTGCAGTGATGGGATGTATTTCACAGTATTTTTTTTTCTCCTGTCCAGGCTGAAACAACAAGGTGAGGTTAGCTTTACTGACTACTAGAGTCAAGTCAAGTAAATAATGTTGGTATATGCTTTTCTTTGAGTTGGCTGCCGTACAACTTGTTCTACAGTTCTAGGAGGACAATTGTCTTTTTTTTTTCTGTATAAGCAATGATAACATCTAATATGCATTGTCATCTCAGCATTTTTGTTATTTAGGAATTTGTATCTCACCTGATTTGCAGTTTAGCTTGCAGTGCCTCAGTAGGAAGTATAACACTGTAATGTAATTATTTATTCAACAATAAATGGTACTTTCCTATGTTGTGCTATTGTGTTTTATTCTTTTTAGATAAAATGTCATCTCTGTCAGAAGCAACTTTGCTTTCATTGCACACTTATGTGAGTGAACCATCACTCTTCATTATGGCCTAGTAATTCGAGTGTAGCAATGCTCCCTTTTTGTGTCTGCACAGCTATAAAATTCAATATCAACTTTTGCTGTTCTTTAGGGAGAAAGGTTTCACAGTTTGGTCATGTTGGTCTTAGACTACTGAGTGTTGAGATTATTTCTAGTTCAGGAACTTTATGTGGAAATGTGAAAGTAATAGAGGCATACAACAAAGCACCAAGGTACTGTGGGTGGTGCAGTGTCATACTGCCAGTGCAGTGTTTGTTTCACCTCTTGTCCTCAGCAGATGACAATAATGTTACCTGTTACATTGCACATGTGACCAGCATATCCAGTAGCAAAGATGCAGATAGCAGGGGCTGTGCCAGGCAGAGTTTGTCAGCTGCAGGAAGTCCCCTTCCTCCCATACCTCTAATGCTGGCCTTTGTTCATGTTTTGGTTCTGAAAGTTTGCATGGACAAGTTTATAAAATAAAATAAAATTCTCCTTTTTGAGCAAGGAGAGCTGTCTCAACCTGCAGGTTACACTGGTGAAACAATCCATTTCCAGCTGGAAGCTTGTCAGCACAAAGGACTAAGTTTTTGTGGTGTCATGACAGTAAAGGAATTACTTCAGTGCTACCAGTGAGGATTTTTCTTACCTATTACTATTTTTACTATTTTCTTCAAAATGGATTGGGAGATTTTTTTTTCCCAAATTAACTTTTTCTTGTTGCCAAGGTCAAGTGAGAGAGCAGTCTAGCAGTAATTACCCTGTTTTTTTTTACCGGTAGTTATTGGTTCTGGGAAAATTTTCTTCTGAAAGCTTTAATTCCTTTTGACACTCTTTAATCAACTGAGGCAAATGACACTACCCCTACCTAACTGAGGAGCAATTGTTAAGATAGCAGTAGTTTTCCACGAAGTACTATCAAGTAAGGTTGTTGGGTTTTTTGTTTTTAAATTATTATCCTGCATTATTTTATCAGATGGAATGTAAGGGCCAGCAGCACTCGTGCAGTCAGATCTTGTTATACAGTAGTTTGAGGAGTATTTATCTACAGGAAGTACAAGACAACTAGGCTTGCACCAAGGCCCCTTCAGAGGTAACCAAAGGCAAACCGAGCCCCGCTCTGCAGCTCGTTGTGGGAGCTCTCAGAGGCCATGAGAGCTGTGGGCAGTCAGGCTGCTGAGAAGATGGGCTTGAGCAGCAGGGGTGAATGAGGTTAAGCCATTAGTATTAGGCTGGCAGGTTGCAAGAAAGTCTGCCATGATGGTTTCTGGAAATCAGGTGTGCTTTGAATTGAGTTCAGTCATGCTCCAGTTGTGATATTTCTCAGGCTGACTAGTTTCTAATATGAAGACTTCCTTTTGAAGCCCGATGAATGAAACTCAGTAAAAAATGCTTTCAGCATCTAACCTGTAATGATTACATAGAAAAATACAAATCAAAATTGACCTCAAGTTTTCCATTTTTTAAAAGCATTTTACTTTTCCTACATTTTTTAAGTTGTATGGCATCATATGAAAATTACATTTTTAGTATCTTTTACAATAGAGCATAAAATACTAGTGTTGTTCAGGAGTCTGAACTGTCATTAATGTGTAACTTGCACGAAATAAGTATGTCAGAAAATTTGGGGATAATTTGCAAACCTAGTTCATATAATCTTAGTGGTATGGGAAACTTGCAATTGTTTGGAAGAGAGAAAGGCAGATTATCAGAGGTATAGAAAAGTCAAGTATTTTCTAATTACTGCTCTAGTTAAGGAAGAAAAAACCAAAGTCTTCTTCCCCTCAAAGGAATTATCTAGTTTAAATCAGTAATTGCAATTCCAAACATCAACTAAAAGAATTATTTAATGCTGGTCCACATTGCTATTAAAAGCTTGAACTTTTTCTCCATTAAAATTGAAAGAGAGGGGGAAAAAATCCAGAAAGGATTTAATTAACTAGTAAACTTGAGTGTTTATCAAATTTGATTTCTATAGCAAGAGGATATAAATCAACTTGGAGATTTTAAAGATCAAAGTTAGAATAATTGCAAAAACACTGATTGGCTATTTATTTATTTATATTTTTAATTGAATTTTTAAAGCTCAGTATTTCAGGATATTTTCCCCCCACTTATTATGTGTTATCGGGATTTGGTGTTTAACCTTTCATTTATTCTGTAAACTGTAAATTAAAAGGTGAAATAATCTCTGTGACCCCTAATAAAACCGCAGTGCTAGAGAGTTGCCAAGGGACTGTAACCAGCAGATTTCTGCCTTCTGTTCATCTTTGGGCTCAAGTCTAACTGAAGTCATTTCAGTAAAGGTGTTGTTTATATCAGCAACAGTATTAGCTGCTCTGAACTGTGAAGGGTCATGGATGTAAGGGGCTGCATCCCACCAGCTGCAGAGAGCTCCAGCCTCAAAGAGTGTATGGAGCCTTACTTTTCCCTTCCCCCTGGGCTCCAGGCTGTGACAGCTTCTCTCCTGTTCTCCAGAGCTGGCTTGTGGGATGGCAGAAAAGGAAGACAGGCAGGATGCTGAGCTGTATGTCGTGATCCTTTCAGGGGATCAAGAAACGATTAATAGTGTTGTGTAGAAAATTGCCTTGCAGTTTGTTAGGACTGGTTTATAGAGAGATGCAGCAGTGGGTGGTATTCGGTGCAGCAAGTGATTGACAAAGGCAGGGCAGGATGAGTAGACATCACTAAGACTGCCCATTGAGCAAGTATGAGACCTAAAGTTGTGTGAAATGCTTGAAAAATCAAATTTTTACACATTGCAGCACAGTTTTAAAATACTTCTTTGTGATGTAGTTGATCTCACAAGTGACAAGTCTGTATCTGAGGGCCACAGAGAGCTAAAAATATTTGTTCTTCAGTTAGTTTGTGGAAATTAATGTACTTTTTCTTTAGAGCAGCACTGTCTTCTGCCTCACTCAAAGTGATTGCACAACCCCCATCGAGGTGCTGGCAGGCAATACTCAAGTGAGAAACAAAGAATTATGGCTGCATAACAAATTGCAAGAGTACCCAGGGAAAATGTGACCAGGGAGTGTAGATATCAAACACTAATCCACAAGGCTCATCCTTGTGCTGAGCCCAGTTATCTCATCCGTGGTTTTTGCCTTGAGGTACTCAGAAGTAGTAGCAGTCTGATACTAGGGTTGAGTAGAATGTTTCCTCAGTATGTTTTCCTATCCAAGGTGTGGTCCTACAGACTGATGCCCCAGGATGGAATTCTGAAACCACTTACAGGAGGATGGGACTGAGAATGCTATAGCAGACCATTTCTCAGGGTCTTCCCATAACTCTTCACCTCTGTTGATTTGAGGGCTCTTCTTCTGTCAGTAATTTATTACTTCTATTTAATGAAGACAATACTTTAACTAGGAAATAGCTAGGTCTTTTTTTTTAATTTTTTTTTTTTTTAACTGAGTTAATTTATCTGTTACACCTTTTGTCCTTTTCTACAATGTTATAGCCTCAATTTTTCCTGTCATCAGATCAAGTGCTAGTTGACATCTGCTGAATTTTGGAAAGCAGTGTGCTCAGTGTGGCGAGAAGGTCAATGGCATCCTGGCTTGTATCAGAAACAGTCTGGCCAGCAGGACTAGGACAGTGATTGTCCCCTCCCTGTGCTTTGCACAGGTGAGGCCACACCTCGAGTGCTGTGTCCAGTTCTGGGCCCCTCAATTCAGGAAGGACATTGGGGTGCTGGAGTGTGTCCAGAGAAGGGCAGTGGAGCTGGTGAAGGGTCTGGAGCACAAGTCCTGTGAGGAGCAGCTGAGGGGGCTGGATAAAACGAGGCTCAGGAGGGAACTTACTGCTCTGTCCAATTACCTGAAGGAATACGTAATTAGAGAGAGTAATAGGTCAGTCTCTTCTCCCAGGTGACAAGAGGAGACAGCCTCAAGTTGCAACAGGGGACATTTAGATTTGATACTAGGAAATATTTCATCATGGAAAAGGCATGGAGAGACATGATTAGTGGTGGACTTTGCAGTTCTGGGTTAATGGCTGGACTAGATCATAGACGTCTTTCTCAGCCTTGATGATTCTATGATTTTACAGTCATTCGGCTGCTTTTGATACCACTTTCCATTTATGCAGTTTATCTGATAACCCTGAATTACACTATTGTTTAGACTTTGTTGTACGTTGCAAAGATAGACATTATAGCAGTTATTTAAAACAGGTACTACAATTTCTGCTCCAAACATGTGTTGCTGTTTATGAATTATTCAGTTTATGGTCTTGCTATTCATGAGTTTTGCAGAATCATTTGACTGATGTATGGCTCCATTAATTTCTCTCTTCACTATTTAGATGTTATAATTAGTTAAAATTTTCACTCATTGGGATATCTGCATTAAGTATAACTTCTTCCAGCTACTCTTGGGGAAGCAACTTGTAGTACGATACCAAATGGCACAGTTCTCCTGCTATTACTCTGTTCTGTGTATGGATGCAGCAATTTAGCTACATCAGTACCCTCACAGATTTTTAAGGAAGTTTTAAAGAGGTTCAGAAACTATCATCTGTTTTAGCTCTCACTTCTGGGTGTGATTTCTTTGATTTACAGATTAGGTGGGTGCATCTGGATCAAGTGGGATAAGCAGCTTTTTGAAATATGTTAAAAGGTAAGATTTTTTCTAAAATATCACTAAGTCCTTCAGTAACTACTGCATTTTTTTTAATATTTATGCAAAATCTATGTTTTTGTTGGTCACAGGAAAAGGAGGTCAAAGCTTTCAAACTGCAGTGGCTAAAATTATATGCCACCACAGTTAATACATTTCAGTAAAAGAAAGAGGATTTAAAGATTCTAAGCATTTCCTTTTTGACCATTGAAATCCAAGAGAACCAATAATTGTTCCCCTCTGTTAATGAGGAACGATTTTCACTCATTTTTATGCATGTAGACTTGAAAGCTTTATTTTGGATGCTTATTTTAAGAAGACTGTCCTTTGTTGATTAGACATTTTCACAAAAATAAATGGAGCAAAGAAAGTATTTGCCCTCCTTTAGTACCTTAAGCCTATGTGTACCCTAAGGATTAATCTCTTTAATTTAGATTATTTTTCCCGAATGAGAAATAACCTGAAGGTTACTGGGCCCTGTATAACTACCACATAGACTTGGTTATAAACATTATTACTGCAGTTCTGTGCAGCCCAGGTGGAAAGCACAGGGATTACTATTAAAGATTTTTATAGCACAACATATGTACTACCAAACAGGCTAACAGAGAAGAGACAAAATAGGACAAAAGCTCAGGGAAACAAGGATATAGGGGTATCACTGGTGAGAAGGTGTAAGGCAAGGCAGAATTTAAATCAGGAAAATAGTGAGCGTAGGAAGGCCCACTGAGGGTGAGACATAGGAGAGTATAGAAAATTGAAAGGGCTGTGTTATGATGCTGTGCAAGGTCTCTGCTCTATGAACAGCAATGGGGTTCTTTCAACAAGCAGGAAGTGAATGATTCAGTTTGCTTTAATTGTCATATCCTGCCACTACAAACAAACAACTGCATTTGCACTAAAATTTTCGGTGTATGTTTTACTGTTTGCTGGCCTTTGCTTTTCCTGCCTTAACAGAGTAGTAAAGTACAGCTGCCATTGCCATATGAGAGAATCAATCCATTTATTACAATAATTTTTCCAAAATTATTCTTCCCTTTCAACATACATATTTTGGATTAATATTTTTGTGCACATAGATGAGGTAGAGTAGCCTGTGGCATAAAAGTCTATAAGCCTGGTGAAGGAGCGAGGACAAATGCAGTTAACTTTTTGCATCATTAGGAATTTATTAGATGCAATAATGATGAAAAAAGAATCAGCATTTTAATAGCATTAAAACTAGAAGCTAAAGGTTATTTGTAAGATCAGTTTTGGAATTAGAGTTGAATAATTATTTTTTTTTTAAGGGCTGGAATTGCTGCACGGAGAAATTCGTGTCAGTACTGCACATTGACCGAAAGAGAGCAACATAGGCACGCTGTACATCCTTAAGGCAAGGGGCCATTTTACACTGTAAGCAGGAACATATTGTCCTCTGTTTTAGAGTCTACATTTTACCTGCCTCTGAATGTGATGGATGTGGTGCAATTATTATTTAGGTTTATAGTTACTGATGATGTATGTTTTATGGATCATATTTTTGTCTTTCAGATGTTTATGTACAATATGCTTCCTCATTTATTATGATTGAATTTAGGATGTTTATACATTTGTTGAAACACTGTTTTTTTTTTTCCTGCTAGAAACTTCTTTTTCTTTAGCAGAATTTATATTAATGAATTTTCTCTGGATAAAGTTATTAAAATGTACTTAGTTTTATTAAATGCTTTGGCATGAGATCAGATATGTTTTTGATTGACATGGAAAAAACCCCATTTGTAGGCCTAGAAATGAACTCTAAAATTTGTTTTTTGTATTAGTGATTGTCACCATCATGACTGTGTAGACTGGTTTATTTTATATTCAGTTTCATTTTGCCTGATAAAGTTTTTAGCCCCAAAGCTAGTAAATACACTCAGATATGCTAAAATACTTGTTTAGATCAGCATGTGGAAGTCCTTTGAAGTCCCTTTCCTAAAGTGTTAGGTCCACCTTAAGTTTGTAGCTGTGAATTTTTTTCAAGTAAAACTCAAGATAAGTGATTCTTAAAATAAAAGAATGAGGAATTTATGATGCACAAGGTTGTTTTCAGAAAGTGAGTATTTATCTGCAGTATCCATAACCTACCTGCCTCATTTCTCCTAACTTGTATTTAGGATTGCTTATTAGCAAGTTGGTTATGTCCACTGTCTATATATTAGAGTGTCTCTGGTCCTAGGCTAACATAAAGGTATCTGGGGCATGGTCTTGTGAGCATGTTTAGGGAAAGATCCTGGTATTTTCATGGGTTGAAAAAAGGGTGGAGTTTACTAGAGCAGGGAGGGGAAAGGGGCAGATGAGCAACAAAGTGTGTCCTGTGACAGGCAGAAAAGGACAGTCTTCTCTTCCCTCGTTCTTGTACGCAGGAGAGAGTCAATGGTCTGATTCAGGCCTCAGACTTAGGGTTCTGAGAGGCACAGGGCCGACCCCTCCAGGGACACTGGGGCTGCAATAG
>VYZS01033365.1:28482-42341 GCA_013400695.1 Neodrepanis coruscans | reverse complement strand
TGAAGGGGCCAGCAAACACCTCTCAGCCCTTGACCCAAGTGCAGCTGGCCAGCTAGTGTCCTCACAGCCCTAAATATACTATATTCTACTGATCAAGCAGCCTAACTAACAGTAGGAGAAAGCATTTGGAGGACCCATTCCAACATCTTACTGCTCTCCAGCCACCTGAAAGGAGGTTCTAGCAAGGTGGTCTCTTCTCCCAGGAAATAAGGAAAAAGGCAAGAGCAAATGGTCTGACTAAATGCTTCTCCATCTCACGTAAAGAAAGGCTGTTATGTATGAATCTGTCTGATGAAGAACTTTGAGCCTTGATGATAAACCATTTGCACCAAATCTGCAACTTTATTTCCTTCAGCTAATTACACATTACTTGGAAAATTCAAACGACATTTCAATCCTGCTTTGATAAGAAAGGCTATAAAATCAAAATAGGCTCTGATTTTGGCCAAAATTTTTCTGTATTTTTCCAGAGGGGGGAAAAAAACAAAACCAGAAAGAGAAAAAAATAAGATATACCTTTGTGGGTGGCCTCCTGCAAAACTGGCAGAAGAAACCCACTGCTTTCCAGTTTCACTTCTATATTCAGACATGTTTGCATAACTTTTGCATTTGGAAAGGATTTTTCATATTTCAGAGGAAGATGGCTCTAGTAAGAAAAAAAATCCTTTACCCAATTACAAGTTCCTTTCGTATTCTTCATTCTAGGGTTAGCAAAGAAAGCTTCATCTTGCTCAACAAAACAATCCAAAACCCCCTGAAACTTGATTCTTATCAAACACAGTCCTAACAAAGCCCTGGCAAACAGTACATCCTTGCGACAAAGGTTATGACTTCAGTTATTAGTTTGTTCATTCAGGTTTCCTTCTAGTTCTGCTCTTTATCATCCCAGAAACTTTGACCAAGTGGGATTACAGAACACTGGCTGTTTGTCTCACATTTCTAGATGTCCACATGTCTGACCAAGCTACTGGTGTTTTTAACCAATCCTCCATGGAAGAGCATTGATTGTGAGGTAACTGCATCCAGAAGTGCAATAAATCTAGTGCAGCTGCAACATACTGAACAAATGAGCCACACACAGTAATTTTGGGACATCCTTCAGCATTGTTTCATGTCCAGAAAATCTCCTGGGCACATGCAGCAGGCAGGATGTAACTGGTAGGTACTGGATTTGCAACATGCAGGTGGACCAGTGCTGCAGGACATGGCCATCAAGTCCCATCCCTCTTGCACATTAAATCCCACACAACCTGGATACTGCAGATTCACTCTGACCAAAGCACACACAGATCCCTGTTTGGAAAATCCTGGACAAAATGATGATCCACAGAGCCTGACAGATTTCTCCAAGTCCTATTAAAAATCCATCAAACATCAGGTGACTGAAATTTTTCATTTGACTCCAGCATTTATCTGTTAAGGGTATAGACTTCTTGCAAGATACAGCTAAATCAGCACGGAACAACACTTCAGATTGGAAAACAGATTGGAAGAATCGAGTATCTTGACACTGCCTAATTAAGCTATGCTGCTTTTCACACCAGGACTGCCAGCAGAAGGCAAAACATATTGCAAGCATACAGTTCTCTCTACAACCAGACACTAAATGGCACTCCTTCCTCACTTCCTCACTCTGCTACGTGTCGTTCCACCTTGACTACCAACCATCCTGGCAGGGAACCTTCATGCTGAGTGTGCTCCAGAGCTGCTCTTCCCCAGGGATAAGGTGAGTTGTGCTGTTGTTGTGCTGCCCAGGAGCCAATGGAGCCCCCCAGACAGCAGGGACAGGGCACCACCACATGTCTGTACCCTGAGCACAGGAGTTTTCTCCTTGCAGAGGGCAAGAGCACAGAGCAGTGGAGACACCTGCAGCAGTGGTGCATGTCTTCAGACCCCTCTGCAAAAGGAGAGCAGATTCCAGCTGGATTTGCACAGCAGCCTCCTCTTCCAGCTCATGCTCAGCACTTCCAAGGGAAGGAAACTCACCCTGATCTCTTGGCAGTGTTTTTGAAACACCCTGTTAATCACTTTGCGGTTTCTTTAAGAGCAAAACGTGAAATGAAATTAAGTCCAAGGGCTTACACTGGTTTTGTCATTAAGGTGACTGTGAGAGGGAGAAACAAAAGAAGAACTAGCAGGAATACAGAGCTCAGACCAGGAGCTTCAAAGTCTGTAGATGCCTTATTGATTCCCCCTTCAGATCCTGAAACCAATAAAATTATCTTCTCAAGATCCTTTCTATAGGAGCTGAAGACAGTAATTTTCTTGGGTATCTAAAGAGCTTGAAACTTGCTTTAAAAAACTTGAACTATTTTTATATTATATTTATATTTATATTTATAACTTTATTATAAAGAAGACTTCTGGAGAAATGGGGAGAGACATTACTGCAGGATGTTTCTAGTATTAGTGCCGAGGGAAGTGTGTTTCTTTTCAGCTCAATCAGAATTGAGAGGTGCTTTGCTTGGATTTAATGGACATTTTAGGATTTGGGGAGCAAGGATTGCTTTTGATTTTGTGTTTCAAGCCAAATTTGCCCATGAATGAGGAATTCTCCTAAATGCTACCACAACATCAAATTCTTTAATAATTTCATTATACATTGTGAGAAAATAAAATGAGTGCAGTAAAGGCCTCATGCAACATCACATCTTGGTGTATAGTGGTCAAAATACTGAAAGGGTATGATGGTTCCTTGGAAAATGTGGATGAGAAGCCTGAAAGACACTAAGATATCTGGGAAAGATAGAAATCACCAAGACATCACCTGGAAACCTAAATTAGACCAATTAACCATTGTTAAAGAAAAAAAAGAAGTGGCTCAGCTAGACAAGACAAGAGAGGAAATGGAAGGACAAAACAGTATCTACAAAGCTGAGGAGTCAAAATTTTAGACTTCTTTCAGTTATAGTGAGGAGTATTTTGGTGAACTGAAGAAACATACAGGAGCACAGCCCAATGTGAATTCAATTACTGAAATCCGTTGAGAAGTTTTCAGAAAATTGGAGCAGAGGGATGAAAAGAGATACTGATACATGACCACAAAGCAGTGATTTTTGGAAAATACAATGGGAAAGGAAGGCACTATATATTTCCTCCAAATTGGATTAAAAACAAAGAATGAAGGGAACAAATGAGACTGAGCACAGTGAAGTGCATATCCCCCAAAAAAGAGCTGTACAAAGGAAATTCAGAAAATTACTTAATCAGAAAGCACCTGGAGGAATGGAGGTACGATTATTGCTGACAGAGCTTAACAAAATTACATCCCAGCTCTGAATGCATCTAACAAACACAGGAGGAAGGCATACCTGACCGGGTGATAGAAGAAAGACGGTGCTCATTAAAAGAAAAAGGAGCAACACTGAAATCCCAAGACATATAACTTGGTTACTTATGATCTGGAAGATTTTTAACAGATTCATTAATGACAAAAATTGGCTGAAACTAGTTGAAACTAATGATGTATTTCTTGACATGAGGAAGGGCATTGACAAAGCATAAGTGGGGAGGGAAAAAAAAAAAATCACCTCACTGTGGCCAAGCTGCTGAAGGTGGGAAAAGACTCTGTCTGAATTCTGAGTAAAGTGTATGACATGGTCACAAGTCTGTGTCCTAAGTGGTGAAAGCACATCTGCTGCAGCTGGAAAGTAGCACATCAAGCACACCATCAGTACAGTGGGAAACCAGGGAAAAATAGATATAGTTTCCAAGGGGCTCTGATAATTTTTCATGAACAATGAAAGATGTTGCTGTCTCTCAAAAGACATAAAAGGAGTGTTAGAGTGAGCACCTGTGCAGTGAAGCTTCATTAGGAATATCTGGGTCCATTCCATCACATCCATAGATACACTCCATCATCAGGAACACACAGGTTACGTTCTCAGTGCTCAATTCTTAACGTAACTTCAAGTTACAGATTTGCTTCAATATGTTCAAATGAATCTCAAAGAAAATCATGAAACCAAAAGGCACAAAATTAATCAAAACACTTCGGCAAAACACTTTGCAATTCAGGCGAATTCAGACATCCAGTTTCCCACAGCCTTGCACTGGATCTGCCCCTGCTGAACTCACTGGGAACTTTTCCACTAAAATCAGTGTGAACGGGATCAAGTGCATGGCTTGGCTGAACCCTATCCACTTGCCAACCAGTAATTTATTATTACAAAGGCAGTTCCCAGAAAATGCACTTGTATAAGGTCTGTGAGAATTAGCTATCACGTAGCTCACGTTGCCTACGGGGATTTTGAAAGAGACACTGTAATTTATTTGGTGGGAGTACAGCCCCATCTCACATTGCAGACTCCAAGCCCTCTTTTAAAAAACTTTTTAAAAATTGAAAAGAAATAACCTTAAGGAAGAAACGTGGCCTCTTAGCTAAGGGAGTCTTTCTCCCAGAGATCTTTGGAAATGCCCTCGCTGTCACTTCAGAGACAATAAGGCTTTCCAGTTGTCTGACCTGAGACCCACAAGGGCTGTAAATCCTACCAGTGCAATCAATCTGATCTGCTGCATATGTTCAGAGCTGAGACACACCAGTCTCCTTGCAAGGAACACTCTGCCCTTTGCCAGTGCTTTTCACCAGGGTTTCAGCAGCACAAAAGAACATTTAGTTCTCTTCAGGACATCTGATAAGAGGGACAGGCAATGTTATGGACCAGTAAACACCTCTACAGAGATCTAAAACTTAGCTAATTCAGGCCATGTGCCCTTCCCACCCACATCCCACCACCATCACCAATGCAGGTAACAACAGGCAGCACCATCAGGCTCTCCCAAAGTCTGTTAACACCCCTAATCAAAGTGTACTAAGCGTTGCTACAACATTTTTACAATAGTCCCACCTCTATCCCACATCCAGCCAAAAATGCAAACCAGACACACAGCCAAAAAAATGGCAGAAATTAACCCCTTGGGGCTGGCACTTGATGTTGCCACCACCAAAGTCTTAAACAAAATCTCCACTTAATTTTTACGCTCAGATTTTATTCCAAAGCCTGTGTTTTCTTGTCTGCATTTTGTTGCTGTTGCCTGTATATTTTGCAGTAGACTGATGGATTTTATCAATCTTTCAAAAATATTCTGCTTCAGTAATATATGACCTGCAGGTCAATATCTGAAACACCACAATGGGTTGCCATGGAAATGTCAATACCATCCGTTTCTCTGCACACATTTACTTGGGATACCCTAGAAAAATACCTGGAGATTTACAAATTACATTCAAATCATCTTACAGTGACTCAAAATCAGATTTTCTCCCTTTGTTATGTTTTGCTCCATTGGAGATGGAGTAGCATTTTCAGGCTGCCTAGGACATTTAATATCCTCTGCTAGAGCCTCTGAGCTGCCTTTTTGTAACCATTTCATAGTTTAACAAGTCTCCAGAGGCTCTTCTTAAAAAAAAAACAATGCAAAAAAATACTTCAGCTTGCAAGCAGAATATAAAGTTAACATGTATGATTTTCAGCCTGCTCTTTAGTCAGCATTTTCTTAAGAGGGACTGGGGAAAAGCTGCATTAAACTGGCAGGAAGAACAGTCAGTGAGCCTGTGAACAGGGTCTCAATCCCAGATTTAATCTATGGCTTTAGACAATGCATAATTTTAAACTCAGACCCCTGAAAGATGTGATTCCCTAACCCCATGAAATCCATTTTTGAATATTTAAAAAAAAAAATCTGCTTTAAAAGCCACTTTATAAATACCCCCAAATATCTAGAGTTTGGCATATCCAGTTTCAATGTGAATAAATGTGATAAATGTGTGGGAGAGCTCTTTAAAATGAGATCCAAACTTCTGCCCTACTCCACAGGGGGAAAGGCATGTGCACGGTGATGTGTTCATTACTATATATAACAGTGTCTCTAAAAAAGGAAAACCCTAGAAAGAAAGAAACCCAGTAGGATGAATGAACTCTGAACGCTGTGATACGGTGAAGCTCAATTAGGCAAACAGGATTGCTGCCCACTCAGCAACAACAAAACACTGCTCATAAGATGCAATTCTCTGTTCCTGCAATTAAATTTGTGTATTTTAATAGTCAGTCTCATGTCACTATTCAGTTACTGTTGTTACCAGTCACATCAGATGCTTTCCCATGAAGTGGCTCTGGGTTTGCTGATCTGTGGAAGAATGATGTCTCCAAAACGTCATGACTTTCCACATCCAAAGACCCATTCAAAATTCCATGTCATTTAAACCACACCATTCATTTATTCCTAAAATACTTCACCAAAAAAAGAGATCAGAGAAAACAAAACAATGGCTCATATTCATTTAAAGATTAAAAACAAATCCCTACAGCAGCAAGGAAAACTTTCCCTGCTGACTTCCCAGCTAAGTTTGCAAGGTGGTTTTTGAAGGAAGCAAAGGGATGGGCGTTTTGGAGGCAGCTGCTTCAGGCACGAAACATTTTTCATTGTCTTTTATCACTGACAATCAGAAAACACCTTCAACAACTGCAATATGCCTCCACATGCACCACAGGAAAAGAGATCTCCTTGACAGGAAACAGGCACAGTCACAAAGTGCACAGATCCTTGACAAGATTACAAGTTTAAAAAATTCCCACAGGTGGAAGTTCATAGAACCCACTATTAGGTTTGTCTTTCCAGGTTACTTTCAGAACTGAGCATGTCTTATGTGCAACTCGCTCTTTGGATGAAAGAATTTTTCCTCAAACGTTCTGTAAATAACCACTCTGCTGTTTACAAAGCTGTGATTGTTGAAGCAATGCTAAAACATTAGTGTTACCAGCAAAAAAAAAATAACCCACGTCTCAAAACTGACAGTCTGTAGTGACCAAACCCTGCAGAATGGAGCAAAGCCCAGGGAAATGAATTTTGTTCCAAGGACAACTGTCTGAAGCAGTACTAAAGAAAGTGATCCTCAGCAACGTGAGGCTCCTGCAGCAGGACAGCCCCCCATGGGCTGAGCTGCCAAGGACTGCTGCTCCCAGCTCCTCCCTTACACCTGGTCCTTTGGGAATTCTGGCCACCTTTCCTCACCCAGCCAGCAGGCAATACTGCAGAGGGCTGCTCAGATACCTCTCCTGAAGAACTACCTACCTGTGGAACTGTCAGTGGAAATAAAACCAACTCCTAACCCCCTCACCATCCAGATTGTGATTAATAATTCCCCCCCTTGAAAGCAGCACACACTGACGGGCAGCCGAGCTGTGCCAGATGGTCCGAGCACACACAGAGAGCTGGAACAAGCAAGTGACTGCACAAAAACTCAGAGATAAAAGGAAGAGCAGAGATGCATCTCAGGCTTTTAATCAAAGAACCTGCTGCAATATGAAGGATAAGTTATTTAACCCATTAACAAGCAGTGCAGTTCCATGAGCTGTGCAACCACATTGCATAGAAAATGAAGAACCTCTTGGTCTACAACACCTTGGCTCGAGGATGGGACAAGTGGACAACAGAGGCAGGTGCCACTCTCTCAGGGTCACCTTGGAGACACACAGCCAGCAGGGTGCAGGGTGTCCATGGACATTGAGGAAAGCAATGCTGGGATTCAGCTGCCTGCTTTGGTGTTGTTGGACCATTCAACAATTTCCAGCTGGTGACTGCATCCCTTCCAGCAATGCAGCTCAGACAGCAATAGGCAAGAGGCTGTGTGAGAAAGAGGACTGGTCTGTCATCAGCATGGTGTTATACTGGTTTAAACCAATTACCAAACCATGCCATTACTCTTACAACAATAGTAGAACTTCAGTAATAGAGTAACAGTATGCAGGCTTGTGCAGGCAGTGTTGCAGGGATCAAACTAGACAAGAGCAACATCCACACCCCACCCCAGACGTGATGGAAAGTCAGTGAAGCAGTTTATGGCTACTGCTCACATGTGGGTCTTTAACTGGAATGATTCAAATCCAATAAGATACTTTTATACTAACAAAATAACCTCCATTTGGCTTGAAACTAAGTCCAAGTCAGTCCTGCTGACAGAACATTTTCAACTTAATATGCAAATGTTATGTAAAATGAGTCCCGAGGTTTATATTCAAATGAACAAAAGACAATTAAATTCAAACTGCAAGCAGTTTGCAAGAAGGCATGTGGGACTTTATGCTGTACACAGTTTGGGATAAAATATTTTGGAAAATAATTATAAATCATTTTTAACATAATAATTAGAAAAATTGGAGTTTGAGCTTATAGTTTGCAGTAACACAGTTTCTCCTTCTGCATTACCCGACTTATCCCACCGTTTCAAAAGTGTTCCTGCTCTATAGAAAAGCACAAATTTTCAAGAAGAAACTCATTTACTACTGTTATCAAACTGCAGATTCCATGCAACCGAAATTAGAAATGTTACTGTTTTTTCCCTGGGCTGAGATCCTTTTGCCTTTTAGAACTTCAGGAAAGCAGCCTTGCAGTAGCTGAAATGAAAGTTAACACTGCTGTTGCTCACTCTTCAACTAAATTTTTACCTAAAAAGACCAGGCAGCCCCCAAGGAAGAGTTACAAAATAGCTGCACAAAGTCCTTACACAACACGGGCTGTATCTATAAACCAAGGCTGTGCAGGCCAAGCACCTAATTCGTACCAACCACCGAGTTACTACAGGTGTACTACCCACACTCCTGCTGAGCAGAACACATGCTTTGCTAAAGCAAAAGCAAAGAGGCACAAGCTGCCCTGCTCATTCCTGCACCTGCACACACCAGGGGCAGCATCCAGCCCAAAGAGCTGCATTCTCCTCTCACCCTGCCCACTGTATCCTCTCCCTCGGCCAGTTCACCCAGTAGCAGAACTGGGGAGCAGCTCCCCCAGCACTGCTATGTTCCACCGACCCACATGGGACCTGTGAATACAAAGGGAAAGAGAGGCAGAACAAGCAGTCCTGGCTAAACTGGGAGATGTGAGGAACAGCTTTTAAAGGGAACAGTGCATAATGCAGTGATTAAATGTACTATGTGGTGCACAACTTACCATATACAAAGTCAGCTAAAGAAAAAACCTTTTAGTTCAGTCACTGGTTTTCACTTTGAAGGTGCCTGATGACAACTGTCTATGCAGCACCATCTCTGAACACTGAAAGTTTCTTTAAACCAGCATTGAGCTCACAGGAAACACAACATCTGCTTTGTAGGGATGTATTTGGTGGTGACCATGAACTAAATTAATGCAGAGAAAGACCAAGCCACTTGTTTCTCATTCTCCAGCTGGGTCTCACACCATCATAAACACAGAAACCCTTCCAGTGCCCCTTCTGCAAGCACCAAGATACCAGCACATAGCACTGCTTCTCTGGCTGGCCCACAAGGAGCACATTTCACACAGCTGGGAACAGCCAGAACCAGCTGGAATACATTTTTAATCCTTGCATCACTACAGAAGTCCTCACATGTGGCTCTTCTGTTGCAAGAAATGTAGATGTTTGAAGGATATCCATCCCCCTTGCAGCTCTGGGCTTGCCCATTGCTTTCATTTGATGATGCCTGGAGCTTGCAGCCTGATCAAACCACTGTATCATCATTATCATGGACAGCAGGCAAAATTTATGCTGTTTTTAGTCAGGAAACATTTTAAACTGAAAACGTTCATCGGCATTTTCTCCTAGAGCTTATTTCAGTGATGCCTACCAGATGCTGTTTTGTGTATTGTTATTAAACACAGAGTTTGAAATCCATGGTACAAAACAGCAAACACTACACACTACCCATATTTTTGAATTCTCGGTTTCAGAATCCATTTCCTAAACAGAGGTCTGGCTTCCAGACCACTTTCAGTTTGTCAGGACAGAATTTTAAGGTCTTTCTGTGAACAAGTCCCTACCTCTTTGAGCCTGGCAGGATGCACTGGATCCTTGCCACCCTCTGTTTTTCTCAGCAGGTTGGACAACACGAACACAGCTTGTAAATAAACAAACCCCAACAGGATGACACTTCATGGAAAAACACACCAGTAAATGTGAGATTGCAAAAAACCACGTGGGTGTGCACATGCATTTTCATAAGCAAAGCCTCCTCACACGCCTGGGGGTGGCTGATCACCCTCACACACACAGGCACTCGCTGGGGCTCTGGAGGACACGTCTGACTTTGCCACTGCTGCTCCCATGAACTCTGCTCTTCCACTGGGCTCTTACCAGCAAGAAACAGGGGCAGCTTTCAGTGGTTTATGTTACTCCTGTCCTAAAGGCAAATATTTTCTTCTGTCTTTCCTCCCCAGAGACTGAGAGGCTGCATTCATGAAGGATTGTGAGATCGGTGGATATGAGAAGGAAGAATAAAAATGAACTTTAATGAAATCTGTTGACAATGTTTTGTCTCTATAAATGTATCTATAAACAAGCAAGAGTTGGCTAAATGTAAAAAACACAACCAAGTGATTAATCAACCTCAGTTTCACACACCCCCAGCACTGAATTAATTGATAGAAGGATGTGAAAAATAAAGTTAGTGTTTCCCCTACACTTTCACCAGAGCTTCTCACAAAAATTTTGCAGAAGTATTTCTAGGAGAACTGGAAAGTGTTGCTTTATAGACTAATAACAGCTTTATTATAATTTTGTTATATTTAGCAATATTTGGTAATATTCGACTGCAGCTGTAAGCTGTTCAAAGCAATCACTTCAGGGAGCCTTATAGACTTTGCATTTCGAAGAGAAGCCAAAATTAACTCATCGGTTGAAAATGAAATTAATTTTATTTTTACATTAGCTAATGATCTGTGCAAATCAGAGATATTTTAAAAAGCACAGTTAAGTCATTCACCTTTAATTGATGCACATCTGAATGGAAGTAACTTGCTCTGGTAACTTGCCTCATAACCAAAAGAGAGACCCAGTCAGAACAAAAAACATTTAGCCTTGAGGCACATATCTGAATCCCACTGAAATGGATTTGACTTAAGCACCTGCTCAAAGCTGAGCCTGCACTGAAGTGTTTCCTTGAAGTCTACATGGATCCCAAACTGCCTAATGAGAAAGGCAGGGACCAATACAGAAACTGAGCTTCTTCACACACTGTTATTACAGTCCTGTATTCCAGGAACATAATAATAGTTTGGCAACAGTTTATTACAGTTTGGAGGGGTTTATGGGAGAGGGAGATGACAGATCAGAGCCACAAACCCATAGCAGAGTTGGCCCATGCAGCAGCTCTCCTCTCCAGCTCAGTGCCACCCCATCAATTCTTTCCTCTGCACAAGAGAATTTATGTTCCTGGTGAAACAAAGTGGTGCTGCAACAACTACCGAGTGGATATCACAAGAAATAACAATGAGAAAGTATTTAACAAATGTTCAATTGTTCTGGAAGTGATTTAGAGCACCTGGAAAAAGGAGATGTTTAATTAAAAGAAAAATTCTTTGAAGACACAATATACTTCCCAAAGTACTCCAAAATTCAAAAAATCCCAGTGCAAAAGTAGCCCACACACCTTTTCTGTGGTCCCAATATGCATCACACACTTAAGTTACAGGAGCAATTCCCCTTGAAAAAAATTAGCAAAATCACCAATATTAAAAANTTAGAGCACCTGGAAAAAGGAGATGTTTAATTAAAAGAAAAATTCTTTGAAGATGCAATATACTTCCCAAAGTACTCCAAAATTCAAAAAATCCCAGTGCAAAAGTAGCCCACACACCTTTTCTGTGGTCCCAATATACATCACACACTTAAGTTACAGGAGCAATTCCCCTTCAAAAAAAAATTAGCAAAATCACCAATATTAAAAAGAAAAAATCGTTTATTTTCATAGTAATTTTATTTCCAGGCATAAGAAAACTGACTGTCCCAGAAGCACTGGAAAGGTTGACTTTTTACATGACCCCTTTCTGTGGCCCAGATAAGGCCACCCACTGAGGAGGCCCATGACAGAAAACTCCATCAGCTCAGGAGAAAAAGGAGGCTATTCCTTGCATTTCCCATCAAGCACAAGTAAGAGCATTGTTTATTAGCCTTTACCTAATCATCTGAGATGATTCATTGCACTGCTATAAGAGCAAAAACCTTTAGATTCATCCTAAAGTTTCTTACTAAAATTGCTGCAAGAATTTTATTTGCCTGTGCTAGCAAAGAACTGCTTCATCAGCTGTGATGAAGATGGTTGGGAAGGGTGATACCCCGTGGCCTAATATCATTCCCTGGAGACTTTTTTTTTTCAAGTGCATAACCTTGCTTCTTATTAGAAGCTGATTTGCAACTGAATTCTCAATCTTCCTCTTCCAAAAAATCCCCATGAATCTGCAAAGTGGAAATCAGAAAAAAAACCAAAGACAGAAGAGAAAGACAGATGTATTTATCATACACAGATGATGTAGGAAGGAGACAAAAAATATTGTCATCAGAGTCCTACTGACTGCAAAATAAGGGAACAGTAATTAATCAGCAAGAGTGCAGGCTGAGAGGAAATATTGATTGGATTTAGAGAAACTTCAGTTTCCTGAAGGAACTGTTCCTTTGCAAAGGTAACCAGGAAAGGTTCTGTAAATTAGAATGGCAACCAGCCAGTCAGCAGCCAATCTGAGTGTCATTTCAGGCAATCCAGAAAAATATACACCAGATGCACATTGGTTTCTAAAAAGTAATTTAAATACATTAGTAAATCAATGGCATTGACAGTTTGATGGACTAGGATGAAGGAATCTTCCTCTGAAATATCATCTTCAAAACCTGCAAAGCTCAGGCAACTGAGTTGTTACAACTTTAGCAGATTTTTAACTTTTATTTTTTAAAAAAACTTCTAGGATGGGGTGGTTTCAGTTTAAATTTACATGGATTTCTCTCCTGCTGAATTGGTCCCGATCCCTTAGGACTCCGGAATGTCCCATCAGTGTGAAGAGGAGAAAAGGTTTTTGTCCTTTTTCAGCATGAAGGGGCAGGAGATGGCAGTGACAGGATTTGGGTGGCTGTTAGGAAGGAGTTGGCCACCACTTTGAGTAAAGTAGCAATTTATTTCTGTCATTTTACCTGATTGGTATGTGCTTGTGGGCAGGGGGATGTTAGTAGCCCTCAATGTCAAAACAGGGAAACGGTAGCAGAACTAAAAAAAAAAAATTAAAAGAAAGAAAAGCGCTTGGGTTTTGCCCCAGGGAGTTTATAAAAGGGTCACATAAAATGATCACACCATTCAGCACCAAACCCTCTGCAGGTCTGACCAACAGCAATGCCAGGAATTGCCATGGGAAGGGATCACAAGTCTCCAGCAGAGGCTGTGAGTCTGTCTGTCCACCCTGCCAGCCCAGAGCCTGTTCATGATCAGACTTGTGTCACATTTGGTTGGGCCATTCCAAGGGATTTAATTACCACTTACAGAAACAACAACTACGTGGTTTAAGCACATTGAGGAGGTACCTTCCTGTCCTCCTCAGCAATAAACTGTTCTTGGCTAAGGTCATCTTTCATCTGCACAGTAAATAAAACTGTCACTAAAGCTGGGTTTTTGTTTCTCATCAATCAAGCAATACAGTAAAACTCAGGGCACCATATTTAAACAATGATTTTAAGAGAATAGGCAAACCTCGAGGAAGTTTTAGTATAATCATTTCCTCTCAGTTGATCAACATAATAGACATAGTAATTTAGCTGTATAATTTAGGGGAAATGTGATATTAAAGCTTACAAGCCTGATAATCAGATTGTCTTTAGAAGCAAAAATCAAGCTGGCTTTCCAGACCTCATCATAACCATCAATTAAATACTTACTATCTCCTCACTTAACATCCAAAAGAACATGCAAGTAAAAACACAGCAGTTGCAGGAAAAAAACCAACTTACTCTAGCTTGTCTAATTCTAGTCGTATCATGTAGGTCATTTTACTGCTATCAAGCAACATTTTTCATGTTTGTAAGAAGGAATTCAACTGGAAATATTAAAATATTTTCAATATACTGCTTA
>VYZS01033365.1:17338-28295 GCA_013400695.1 Neodrepanis coruscans | reverse complement strand
AACCTGTCAATGGATCTTCCATTAGTCCTGGCTGTCTTTTGGGGAAGTTCAGCTGCCCAGCAGCTTCAGGAACCTCTCTCCTGCTGTCCTGCAGCTCCAGGTTGGACCTTTCTGCCTGGGCAGCCATGGAAAACGCACACTGACTTGGGGTCCAAGTTCTTCAACAAACAACCACCCAAAACAACAGGATTTAGTATTAAATCCCAAACCCTTTGTGTTGTGTGATCACTGCCCACTGGAAAACAAAGCCCTTGAAATGACAACTGACCCACCCAACCCCAAGTTCATGGAGCTTTCAATTCCTTCCCCTCCTGTTTCACTGGGGAGAGAACAGCTTGTCCTATTTTTCGTGAAAAGAGTGCCAGAGATAGGAATATTTATAAGGAATTTGTAACTATCTATCCAAACTGAAACATTTAAACGTCGTGACTCACAATCCCCTCCCAAATCATGGGATTAAATTAACATATCATGGGACTTTGAAAGATGCCATCTTAAAAAACATGGAATACATAAACTTCATGTTACTCATCACCTTAAAATATTTACAACAGCCAGAAACTAAAGGTTTTTATCAACAGTTAAAAGAACCAGAAGCTCACCTAGGGAAAAAAAAATCATCACATATTCATAAGATTCCTGGAGGCTGGACCTTTAAAAATAGTCCAAGTATTACAATTCATCACATGTAAATTTATGGGATTTGGCAACAATGCAGTTGTCTCCAGGGATGTTGGAAGAGAGGGAGTGCTCTTGNGTCCTTTTTCAGCATGAAGGGGCAGGAGATGGCAGTGACAGGATTTGGGTGGCTGTTAGGAAGGAGTTGGCCACCACTTTGAGTAAAGCAGCAATTTATTTCTGTCATTTTACCTGATTGGTATGTGCTTGTGGGCAGGGGGATGTTAGTAGCCCTCAATGTCAAAACAGGGAAACGGTAGCAGAACTAAAAAAAAAAAATTAAAAGAAAGAAAAGCGCTTGGGTTTTGCCCCAGGGAGTTTATAAAAGGGTCACATAAAATGATCACACCATTCAGCACCAAACCCTCTGCAGGTCTGACCAACAGCAATGCCAGGAATTGCCATGGGAAGGGATCACAAGTCTCCAGCAGAGGCTGTGAGTCTGTCTGTCCACCCTGCCAGCCCAGAGCCTGTTCATGATGGGACTTGTGTCACATTTGGTTGGGCCATTCCAAGGGATTTAATTACCACTTACAGAAACAACAACTACGTGGTTTAAGCACATTGAGGAGGTACCTTCCTGTCCTCCTCAGCAATAAACTGTTCTTGGCTAAGGTCATCTTTCATCTGCACAGTAAATAAAACTGTCACTAAAGCTGAGTTTTTGTTTCTCATCAATCAAGCAATACAGTAAAACTCAGGGCACCATATTTGAACAATGATTTTAAGAGAATAGGCAAACCTCGAGGAAGTTTTAGTATAATCATTTCCTCTCAGTTGATCAACATAATAGACATAGTAATTTAGCTGTATAATTTAGGGGAAATGTGATATTAAAGCTTACAAGCCTGATAATCAGATTGTCTTTAGAAGCAAAAATCAAGCTGGCTTTCCAGACCTCATCATAACCATCAATTAAATACTTACTATCTCCTCACTTAACATCCAAAAGAACATGCAAGTAAAAACAGCAGTTGCAGGAAAAAACCAACTTACTCTAGCTTGTCTAATTCTACTCGTATCATGTAGGTCGTTTTACTGCTATCAAGCAACATTTTTCATGTTTGTAAGAAGGAATTCAACTGGAAATATTAAAATATTTTCAATATACTGCTTATTTTTATCTAGAGGAAGATAAATTATTATCTTCATGCAAGCAGTAAGAGCAGCTGACATAAAAAATGGGGTTTATTCTCACTATACCTGCAATATATCACCCACTACAGGAAAATCCTTCTGAAACAATTAGCCTTATTTGCAGTGACCCCACACAGACCCTCACCACACGACTCTGCTGAAGATTATTACTTGCCTAAAACATGCTCTTTACATTTTTCCAGTCCATTAAAAAATAGTATTGTTTGAGAGTGAAAGACCAGGGAGAAATATTACATCCCATATTCTGGGATTCTCGCAAACACCAGATAATCCCACACCAGTCAAAACAAATGATTCAGGCTGCCAAAACAACTATTTACATTTCCCAATATTCTGATAGCGTTTTACGTAAATGCAGAAGCAAAACCTGGCACAGCCTGAAACCAGAGCAGAGCTCTGCTGCTCCTCTCACAGCAGGTCCCTCCCAGGACATTCCACTTCTCAAAACCCAGCAACGTCAGCAGAGCCTTCGTAAAACAAGATGCACACCTGGATCTCTCCAGGGCTTAGGGGCTTGTGGCATTTGGTTGTTTGTATTTTTTAAACAGACAGAAGAAAATCTCAGCTTCTCTTACTGCAATATAAAAGACAACAGCATGTGGAAAATGCTGGAAAAACCCTGCTGTGAGGTTATATCTGTTGACACAATGTAGAATTTACTTCCATGGTGTGGAAAATGCAATTTTGTTTTAGTTTTTTGTGAATCCACACTCACAACCTGTCAATGGATCTTCCATTAGTCCTGGCTGTCTTTTGGGGAAGTTCAGCTGCCCAGCAGCTTCAGGAACCTCTCTCCTGCTGTCCTGCAGCTCCAGGTTGGACCTTTCTGCCTGGGCAGCCATGGAAAACGCACACTGACTTGGGGTCCAAGTTCTTCAACAAACAACCACCCAAAACAACAGGATTTAGTATTAAATCCCAAACCCTTTGTGTTGTGTGATCACTGCCCACTGGAAAACAAAGCCCTTGAAATGACAACTGACCCACCCAACCCCAAGTTCATGGAGCTTTCAATTCCTTCCCCTCCTGTTTCACTGGGGAGAGAACAGCTTGTCCTATTTTTCGTGAAAAGAGTGCCAGAGATAGGAATATTTATAAGGAATTTGTAACTATCTATCCAAACTGAAACATTTAAACGTCGTGACTCACAATCCCCTCCCAAATCATGGGATTAAATTAACATATCATGGGACTTTGAAAGATGCCATCTTAAAAAACATGGAATACATAAACTTCATGTTACTCATCACCTTAAAATATTTACAACAGCCAGAAACTAAAGGTTTTTATCAACAGTTAAAAGAACCAGAAGCTCACCTAGGGAAAAAAAAATCATCACATATTCATAAGATTCCTGGAGGCTGGACCTTTAAAAATAGTCCAAGTATTACAATTCATCACATGTAAATTTATGGGATTTGGCAACAATGCAGTTGTCTCCAGGGATGTTGGAAGAGAGGGAGTGCTCTTGGTTAACCTCCTTTTTTTTTTTTTAATAGATACAGCATGCTGAAAGTGCCCTACTAAGTATTTCCTAAATCAGCCCATCGATCAATTTAAAGCACTATGGAAACGCAGAGCACAGCACGCTGCTCAATGCCCAACCACTGAATGTTTTGATGTTTGCTAAACCAAAACTCGATGCATTCCGAAAAAAAAAAGACAAACTGGGAAACAAAATTACAGTTTCTGAAAGCACATCCTTTCCATGCCTGTTGCCTCAAGCAAATCAGAGGTGGGAAGCCGGGTTTAATAAAAAGTAGAGAACAGACCATTTCGGAGTGGCTGTTCACATTTTTTGTTAAAGGCAGAGAATTTCATGGGGGAAAAATTCCCCTTTACACTACAGAAGTTTTTTTACCACAAAAAATGAAAGTTAGTCTTTAATCAAGTTTACAATCCAAAGATGGTGGGTGGGAGGGAAGATTACAACCCTTTGCATTTTTTTCCTTACTTTAAAATTTGAAATACCACAACTATTCCTACCTATCACCAACACCTGCTGTTCCAGTCAAGGTCACTGCTATGCCTGGGCCCAGCCTGCACAAGTTCAGCCTCAGTTTTGCTTTTCAACCCCCCCAGTGCTGGCTGAGGGTTGTGATTAACTTGTGAATTGGTACCAGAGCCTACAAAGTGCAGCCCTTGCACAGGTGAGGTGACAGACACAAGAGTCTGGTGGCATCAGACACGGTGTGTGGCTTTGCTGCCAGGCACGGTGGGCAGTCCCATGTCAGCTCCTCCAGAACCCGCACAGCATTTCAGAGAGGTTTTCAGACACTGCTGTCAAAGCCTCCTCCAGCAGGTACCACATGCCAATAACTGGAGCTGATCTACAGTTTACACTTCTCTGTGTACCAGACTCCTACTCCTGAGGAATGTTTACCACCCAAAAACAAAAATACTGCCATAAGGTGTGAACAAAATCAAGTCTCTTTTGTTTAAGATGGAACACAGTGACTAGCTGATATTTTCCAACATGCAATAATTTTATAAACATCTACTAATGGAGCAACTTCTATCATATCTACCATCCAGTCCTTCTGGGACTGTGGCACTCAAGACTCCTGCATTCCCCACCTCTGCTCCACAGTAAGTACAAAGCCCCCAGAAAATCCCCCACAGAACTGTGTCAGCCACAAAATTTGTGGGTCATTTCCAAGGTGGAAAAAAAAAGGTGGTTGAAAGCTATTCCTTGCTTTCTTTTTAATCCCTGTTCCAGCTTGAACACTGTGAAATTTATATTGTTCACATGACCCTAATTTCAGTGCCTCACCTCTGCGGCTCTTTGTTCCTTCCTTCCTATACTTAAAAACCCATTATACTGCAATAAGATAATACCAGGGTATGAGTGACAAATAACTCTGCAGTTTGGTACACACATTTAGAACAAAAATTTTGTTGTTTCCACTCAAATGACCCAGTTAATTTCAGTGTTAACATCAGCTGTCAAAACATCTACTTACCAGATTTGCACCCCTTATTTATTCAGAAAAAAAAGGTGCAATATCCAAGCAGTTATCAGACAAACAGAAAACACTACATAGCATGGGTGTTTATGCTTAATTCCTGCTATTCCCATCACTGTCTATCACATACTTAGTATGTTAAATTCCACACTTGGTAACACATAAATAAATCAAGACAGTTTGTGTTCATACTGGAGATATCATTATCTCCCTGTTGGGACTATTCCAGTCCAGCAAAGACACTGTAAATGAGAAGCCCATGTACCAACTCAGCCTTGGTGTCCTTGCTGCAGCCTTCCAACACAGGTCTTGCAAAGCCAGCACTGCCACCTGTCCCCAGGAGGCACAGACATCTCTGCAGTGCTGCATCATCCACCATCCCCTTCTTCTGCTCTGACCCAGGCACTCAGGGGGGCACACAGCTTTAGGCTGGCTATCTCTGGAGCCAAATAAACTTTATATCAAAGACAGTTCCACCATCCTGGAGATGGTTTTGGTCACTGCAACATTTGCTTACCTCAGGTACCGTGTTCAACTCCATCCCTACCTTTTCATCCACAGAGGAAGAACACATTTCCATTTCCAGGGGTAAAAAAGCCAGAGACAGCAGATCACATTGGCTACATGCCTTCAGCTACACTTTACACATCAACCTGCCTTACCTTTATACAGGGTATCCACATTCTCAGTAGGAAGCTGCTTCTTGGCAGCTGCCCTGCGATAGACCACGTGTGTTCTGCCTCTTTCCTCTTCCTCCTCCTGGGCCCCCTTCTCCAGAGGTTCAATGAAGAACTCGTCCTTGTCTGTGCGAATCATGCCAGCCTGCAGTGACAGGGCAGAGATGGAACACCTTGCATTACTGCACATACAGCAGACCTTGTGTGTAAACAGTTACAATATGCTTAAGCACACTTTAGGGCTCCCTAGAGAGCAATTAGGATGCAGAGAGGAAACCAGGTGAATTCTTTATTAGAGCAAAACAAGGCATCGTTTCCCCAGTCTGACAAGAAAGGACAAAAGGTACAACCCTGAACCTAAAGGACTCCTCCTTGAGCCACATGAGCGAAGTATAGGTCTAAGAATCTGTCTAGGAAATAACCTCTCCATTAAAAAAACAGCTACAAGTGAAAGCTACTATGACCTTACCTATCCATCAGGCCCAGACTACCCTAGTGTTTACTATTTCTGCTAAATAAAGGATCAGTTCAGTGCCATAAGCTGCTCCTGATGTGCAGTTCAAGTCAAAAAAACAGACTCAGCCTTTCTGTTCAGAAGCAGGATGGAAAAATACTACGTCTTGCAGGCAGCTAAGCTTTGTGATTATTCCCCCCTTGACACAAAGGGTTCAGCCAACAAAATAATCCTTCAAGAATTATCCACAACTAGTTTAAAAAAAGTGTCAGTAGTACATTGCAAAAAAAAAAATCTTATTCTGACTGGACTAAATAATCTGGAATGAAAAAAGAAATTTGCACTTCTACAGAGAGGAACATCATCCAAGCAATTCTCACTGTGTTCATAGGAAACTCTCATAAAGATTGAAAACTTTAAAAAGAAAGATGACAGAAAGTCTTTTTTATGCAAGTGAAACAACTTGGGCTCTTGGATCACCTGGGCTTGTCTCCTCTTGCAGTCCTGCCCTACTGTAGAAGGTAAGAGCAGCCAAGAGCTGCTTTCAGGGATGGTTGGCTTGAATCAATTTTTCTGCATATGTTTGCACATCTGTGTTTGAGAACTGAAATTAATGAACTCTCAGCTTGTAGACAGAAAGTCTTACTATTAATGTGCATGAAATTGTTCAGATTATCATTGAGAGAAGCTCCAGATCCAACCTTCAGAAGCTCCTTCATCAAGCTCTTTCCCACTCTGCCTACTGATGATTGTGAAGTTTTGGACTTTCAAACTGAACATAGGAGAACATTTCAACACTGTTACATGCTCCATTTTGCTGTCTGAGCTTCTGGGAGCCTAAATCCTCTGTTCAGTGAAGACCTACTTCAAGCTTCAGGAGAATGAGTTTGGCTCCCTTCAACCCAGTCTCCTCACTTGGAACAAGTACCTTCTAAACACTCTTACATATCCCAGCACTAAAGTTCTTATACAACACATTTTTCTTCCACAAGCAGCAAACTATATTCCTACTGCTATAAATACAGTGTGTTCACTGGTTCCCTCCTTGGAAAAATGTCAGGTTCATTTGTCAAGTCTTAACTTACATTAGGCAAGATTTCCAGTCCCAGAATTCATATATATAATGTATACAAAAACAGATTGAAGAGGAAGGATTAAAGAAGCAAAATTATATGGAAGAAATTTAAACTGATTCCGTCCTGCCTGTGTAGAGGAAACTGAATCTGAAATCATGTCCTGCTTCTTCTTATCTAATTTAGATTCTACATCAGACACAAAAGGTGAGACAAGCTCAGTAGCTCAAGGAAGCCAAGACAACCAAGAAAATAAGTGCAGAACCCAGAGAGACAGCAACTGATCTTTTACTGTGAAGTGGAATACATGAAAATTCAGAGTTGATGTTACTCTCCTTTTAATGTATATTCCCATTGCATTGCACTCTTCTTCTGGATATTAAATATTATATCCAGAAATTTTGAAATCTCTCTATAGATCCACAACTAAAGATCAAGAAGGAACAAGCTCCAGCTGCACATGGTATGATGCACACACCATACGTACACCCAGGAGAAATACACTGAGAGCTTGACTGCCATAAAAAAAGTGATTTTGCTTTTTGCAACTGAAGAAAACAAACCCACAAACCATGGTCGTGTACATATTCCTATGTATTTCTGGATTCATAAACCTCCTATTAACTAAGGAGTTAATGCCAGACCTTAGTTTAGAATGCAACCCATAATTCAGGACACTGAGGAAATGCAGCTGTACACTGTATGCAGCAGGGAATACTGACGGGAGTTTGGAGGAATTCAGATCTTCTAAGAAAATTAACAGGTAAGCAACATCTACAATCAGTAGTTGAACTGATTAGACAGAAGAACAACTGTTATAGGTGAACTTTAGCTTCCAGGGTGTGGTGGCCTTTTGGAAATGAAAACAGCTGGTCAGAGTGATTTCTGCCCCCTGAGAAGATAAAGTGGGGGACAAACAGATATTTGAATGCTGGTCTCCAAGACATAAACTGGTGGTTAAACACTGATTTTTCCTGCAGATCACTGTGCCTGGTACTGGCCCTTCTGTATGCAGAGTGATGCACATGGCACTGAATACTGACAAATACCAGGTCATCCATCAGGTGCTCTCATTCCAACTCTGCTTCTCAGATGGACATGACACCACACTGCACATTCCCATGGCTGCATTTCCACTAATTCTGTTGGTCTGCAGAAAGGAAGGAATTTGCCCTTCAAACACAATCTCCTGAGTTGGAAGAGACCCATAAGGATCATCAAAGCCTGACACCTGGCTCTGCATGGCTGAATATTTCTTCTCTTATTTTCATCTTGAACTATATTGGAATTTCTCTTTTCCTATATTCCTGAGAAATATATCAATTATTTTTGGTCAGACTTATTAGGAAAGAATGTGTGTTTGAAATGGTAAAGAATTATATATTTTTATGTATTGCATGTCCAACACAGTCTTTGATCTGGCCAATATATTGTCACAAAATCAAATGAGAAAAAATGGCCTTTTCAGACTTGAAGAAGAAAATTCATTTAGATGGCAAGGCAGAATTCCTACAGCAAGGCACAGTTCAAGCCATCTGCCTAATGATATAACCACAGTTATAAATGATTCATTAAGAAATACATGGGGCTCCTGAAAGTCTCCACCACACATTTCCTTGTTGCGTTGAGCAAGATATTTAACCTCTTTACTTCCATTTCTCCACCTGTGAACCAGCATAACAACAGTCTTGCAGGATAATTACAAGGGCTGATTTGGGATCTTTTTGGCCAAGCACTTAAAACATGAAAAGCTCAAGATGAATTGCCCAGTGCATTTTTTCTAATACTGCTCATAACACCCTCAAAAAGCCACCATGAAAGGGAGATTGTTTGTAGCCATCAACTTAACACCAGTGCACAGCCAACACCACAAGGCAACACAAAGGCAGCAGAGGTTTGCTTACCTCCTTCACCTTTACCCTTCATCAGTCCTGTTCTCACCCACAGATAGCATCACCCTTATGGCAGCCTGTCATGCCAAGAGAACTGTCAGACAACCCCCATGTTTATGATGGCAACAGAAAGCACTGAAATTGCTCCAATTTCCTGGAGAATGCCTCTGGATGACTAAAAAAGAAAGGCTACATTGTTTGAGAACACCTGTGCCTTCCCTTTGACTAGAAGGGCTTCAGAAAATTCTTGGACCACCATCATCTGGACATTAACTCCTGGGATGTGAAAGCAGAATTAAGCCTTTCAATTACCAGTCTCCTCAAAAGCTCTGAATGGAATCACAGCAGTTGCTGTCATGAACCAAGAGCTTAAAAGTACCTGCAGCCAGCAGGGTTTTTATATCCTATACTGCTCAACAGTCATCCTGGGAATGCTGTACCTCCAGGAGTTATGGATTAGCAGTGCCCCCGCTGCACTACGACCCTGCAGCCACATACATACTGTGCAGTTTAGAATTAGGCATGGGATTGCCCATCTCTGTGGAAAGGAATTCCAATTCTGGAAAAAAAATGCTGAGCTAACTGTTACCTCTTCCTCTCCTCATCTGGGACTTTTAACTGGAAATTAAACTGAGTATGGGAATATTGCTAAATAACGATGGCAGTGTCCTGTGACTAATGAAAATATAAATTAATGGGACAAGTGTTTGTCTTTGGAATGCACCAAACTCTGGCAAAGTGCCTATAATATCCCACTATTTCCCAAAGCAGGACATCCCCAGGCCTTTCCTCTGAGGGCTTTTAGATCCCAGGTGCAAATTACTCAAGTCAAGCAGTACTTGGCACTCATTAATATGCATTAAAGACTAGAGCAGAAGACACTTAATCAAAAGGAAACAGCAGTTCAGAGAATCAAAACCTCTGCTAAGGTTACCAAGGCATTTATTTAGAAATGAAAGCCACAGAGGAGAACATTCACAAGGGAGGCAGAGAGTGACTATCCTGTCTAATTATGACATGAATTACATTGATAAAGCACAAATGAGACCATTGCAACACACAGGGCTGGGGTTTAGAGTTCTGCTTTTGGGGTAACAGGGCTCCTGTGCATGTCTGAAGGTCTCACTCCAAGGTTTTCAAGAACCACAGGATCTGCACATTGGCAATGGCAGCAGCCACATGGGCTTTCTGCCCAAGTTAATTACACTAATCCCATCCACCACGATGGAGATCTCCTCTCCAGCTCAGGAGACCTGCCAGCACTGTGCCACCACACCACAGAGCTCAGCTGAAAAGAGGTTTCTTCTCCCATCTCCTCAACACCCCTCTTGCATTTCTAAAGACGTTCTTTAGAAGTCTAATTTGATGGAGAAACCGCCTGGCATATTTAGATCTACAGAAAACTCCAGATTTTGGAGCACTAGCTCCTGTGGATAATTAAATGTCTCTCTGGCTCTGCACTTGGTGAGAGTCTTAATTGTCTCCTCATTCCCATTCGCTGCACAGCTCCTTGTTCTGGGCTGTAACGAAGTAACCCATCTGACTGCTGCTTCAGGACTCCACAGCCTCAGCCCATCCTGTAACCACAAGTGTAATTAATTCTCATTTCATTTCTCATTAGTAGAGCTTTACAAAGTTTCTCAATGCCACATAAAGGCAGCTTTAGTTCCCGATCTCCGAGCACACAATACAGGTATAAAGATAAAATGAAATGCAGACAAACATGAAACTAGTACAAAAAAAATCCACGTGTCTGCTTAGTTAATTAAATCAGGAACCTACAGAACCAGAGTGTTTCACAACTCTTAGAAACAGCGTTTCTCTAAATAGAGCTTTGAGGTTTTTGAATGAGTCTGAAAAAAGCCAAATGACATGTGTATGAACAAATACTAAAAACAGTCTTGAATTTCAGGGAGGTACAAATTATCTGATATTTAGCTGTGGGTTGTGAACTTGCACTTCCCTGCGACGCCAGTGAAGACTCCAGAAGGGAATTTGCAATATGGGATCTCCCAAAAATCAATGCACAGAGAAGCTGAGAGATATTTTCATTTAACTG
>VYZS01033365.1:1684-11728 GCA_013400695.1 Neodrepanis coruscans | reverse complement strand
GAGATCGGTTAAGACACCAAAAACAAGCACTGTCTGGTTTTGAAGACAAGATAAGGAGGCCTCATTGAACATTTGTTCCAACAGTGTGGCTGATATGATTTTGCTTCATTTTGATCACCTCCAGTTTTTAATGGGTTTTGCTGNCTTATTTAAAGCTGCCTTTAAATCTCATGAGATTGTTTTATAATTAAACAGAGATTATTAATTTCTCAGAAGACTACGAGACAGAGAGAGAAAAATAATTGTTGCTCTTGAAACAACAATGCTTAAAAACTTCTCAAAGTCAATTGTTCAAATACATTTATAAGAATTACAAACCAGGAATCTGAATCACAGGAAATACTACAATAAGAAAGCCAGTTATCTCCCCTTATAAATGCAAAAAAATGTTAGTTTTGAAAAGAAATTATCAAACACTCTGCATCAATTCCACCACCCAAACTAAAGTCAGTTATTGCAATCATATTTCTAAGTCCTGCCTAGAGGAGGAACAAATATCCAGCACAGGACAAAAACAGCTGCTCTGTGTTCCTTGAGGGCACCCAGAATGCTGATGGAGGATACCCATCATAGGGGCATCCAGGGCCTGCCAGGGAAACACCCCTCATCCAGAAAACAGCTTCAAATGAATTTCCAATGTTTTTGAAAAATTACAAAAGGAGGTAAAAAAAAAATCCTCTCTTCCACTTTAGATTTTCTGCTAGCTGCACAATTTAGGTTAGAGATAGCACTATCTGGAGCCCAGGAGACAGAACTAAGGAAAATCAGGCAATGACTGCACAGGAACCTGTCAAATAGAAGCTAACACTGACAAAAAACCTAAAATGCTTTGTCAGAAACATTTAACCAACCTACGCATCTTACAAAGTCCTAAATTAGCTACTTCCAACTCAGGTAAAGGATGGATAGCTATTGCAACAAGTTCAATGAATATTTCCTCTCACTCTGCAAAGTCAACCAGCACCAAAACAGGGAGCAGGGGGGGAGGGTAAAAAAGGATGTTTAAATATGGGATAAAAAAAGACAAGACAGATGGTATTATTTTGTTGTTACACAAGGCAGTGGTATAGCTGCATTGAAAACACTAGATGAAGGATGCCTGCAAATACAACCAAACTGAAATGTTTCCAAAGAAGTTGAATGAGAATGACCAGGACCTCAAAACCACTCATTTCAGCAATGAAAATGCTAGATATTTGTTTTAATATGAATGAGAAAGACAGAGGGGAAACAATTAATGCTGTAATAAGGAATACCTGAAAGTCATGCATTCACTTCACAACAAAGAGAAAGAGAACCTCAATTAAATTAAAACATGCTTTCCTCTGCCTCCCTCTGCCTAGAACAAATCACAGAGTAACTCCATGGTTTTTATTCTCCAGCTGACATCTTACAGCAAATTAAAGACCTTTAATACAAACAGTGAGGAGCCTCAGAAGCTCCAGGGTGCCCCAGAAAGAACAGAAGCAAGTCTGGACTTCTTGGTCTTGGAATCCTGCCAGACCAAAAGACTTTATTAAATGAAAATGCCCAGAGGATCCTGAAGAGAAAAATCCCTTTCAGTTTATTTGTTTAACTAGTGATATTGCTTCATATTTACAGGTTCAGTTTATACTGGTAGCTTCTTGTTTTTACAAGTCTGTGTTCCAGCTGACCCTGGTTTCACAGGACTTACACCTACTGTGACAGTTTTATAACCTGTTGTAGCTGCCCCACACAACACGGCCAAAGCCAAGCTGTTCTTTTGGTAACACCATCAGGTTTTGTAGCTTTCCTTCAACAGGTTTCAAATTCTATTTAGGTACCTCATCTCTATGGTAACTGCCAACTCCAGAGCTTCACAGCACCGTGCTGGAGGAAAGCAATCCCCCTTCCCTCACTGGGGAAATGAGAAGAACATGTAAGACCTCTGTGGCAGAGATGGGAAAGCAAATGTCCTGAAGAACAAGTCCAGCAACTGATCCAGAAGATGCCTTTTTCACTCCCACCAGCAAAATCTCACACTCCAAGCAGCTCTCAGCATCAGAACCACTTCCAACCAGGCCAATTCTCAGTTAACAAGGCTGGAGAATTATGGGATATGTCATTACACACTCCATCCCTGTTCTACAAGAAGTTAATCAACAAACAACCCTCACCACCAGCACAGCCATCAGACCAGGTTGGCCACTGCACTGCAATGAGGAGCTTAAGACAATTAGATTTTCATGGGATTCGTCTGAACTCTGGGGAAGCGGGAATTTCACAAAGCTATAAAGCTTGTTTTAAAAAGTTTTCCAGATTTTATCATTTTTCACACAGTCTGCAATTCTCCCTTCCTGGCTTTTGAAAAACGACACACAGCTGTGTTTTGGATCACAGCTGTGACTTCTGGCAGCAGGCAGAAGAGGCCCGATGCTGGGCTGGGGTAGCCACCATCACCCTGAGCTGTCTGGTGCTTCTCTTCAGCAAGAAGGGACAGGTCCCCCTCCCTGTTGCAGGCTCCTGCTCTGTCACAGAATTTCTGAACTGAGAAATACCCCCTGGATCTGCTCTCCTGAGCAGAATCAGTGGGAAAAAAATGACCCCATGCATGAAAGGCAAGTGGGAAGAAACAAGAGAAAAATTTGATGAGTGTTGTGTTTCCCCCCATTTGAAGGCAGGTTTTATTCCTTGTATTTGCTACTTCAAGATTTTGTTTTATTGTATTTGATCTGTTCTGGTGTTATCCAGACTCCTACCAACTCTCAGCATCTTTTTTTTCACATCCATCTTTTCCACACATTCTGAACATATTTTCTGCCTTTTCCAAGGAGCTCACTGGGTTTTGTGTCATTGCAGAACAGATGGCACAACACTTAGATTTGCTTTAGTAAACGGACTAATGTGGTTGCTTTGTTCTTCCCTGCTCACATCTGTGCTCAGTGGAGGACTGTGCCCCTGTGGTCCAGGCAGCCAAGGACAGGATGCTGTGGCCATCAGCTGGCAGCAGGACAGGAGTCATCAAATCTCCTGGAGCCAAACTGGCACCAGGGCACCAGGAGTGGGCATAGACACAGCATCTCCCAGCTGGCAGCGCAAAAATCAAATACCCATAGTCACCTTCCTCCCAGGTCCACAGGAATAACAAACCTTGGGGAAGCATTGAAGTGCAAGGGGAGGTAGGCAGAACGAGGAGCACAAAAGTACAAGATAACACTGACTCTCCTAGAAGAGCCTGAGGACAAGTACTGTCATTTTTAGCCATATTTCAACCTCTTAAGCAACCTCCCATCAGTCAGAATTACAGTGTGTGGAAGGAACCTGTTCCATCTTGGAAAGCCAGAGGCCACTTAGCCTCATGAAAGCAGACTGTAATCAGACCCAGCTTCTCACACAACGTAGGGAGCAGTGAGAATTAACCCCTGACTTGCCAAGGGCTCTGCTGTAGTGGCAGACATGCAGCAAGCCATCCCTGAAAGTTTTGACTGGTCTTGGATGAAGCATCTTGAAATATGCAGGTATGGATTCTTGTAGAGAGGACCCCACTCATTCTTCAGGTGGGCTCTCACATGCCCACAAAGCACAAACACACAGGGCCCACAGTGGCATCTCCAGGGGCATTCCTCAGCCAGTGGTCCAGATTTCTTGTGGGCACAAGTGTCCCATTGGAGACAAGATGATGAGTTCATGCTTCCAACTGATCACACCAGCAATCAGACATGTGTTTGAAGGAGTCTTTCCTCCTTCTCCAAAAAATCACCACAAGGAAATACTTCAGGCCACTTGAATTCATTCAGGAATTTTAAGATACACAATTTTGGTTTCCATTTGGGCTAATGCTCATTAGAAATATGATAAACTACCATGAGGAGGAGATACCATTTTTCAACCCATCAGTATAATCCCAGAGGAGAAAGAGAAGTATAAAGGAGGTAAATGAGCCCTGAGGTCTTGCCTTGTGAAAAAAAAAAAAAGCAGTGTAGAAGAAAGGGATTATTAAAACACTTGTGTGCTCCCAGAGCTCAGATTCCTTCTGGATTTACATTGGTCTTGTGATCCTCAAAGTACAACATTTGGGATGTCTTTACTTCATCAGCCAACATTAACATAGACAAAATTTTAAAGGCATTAATGCATCCTTGGTTATAAACACATCAGCATTTTCATGGGAACCAAATGATTTCAGCATGAACCAACTTTTTCATGCACTCATTAACTACTACATTCACAATTATGTTGTATTCATAAGTGGTCACTAAAGGTAATGACACTTAATAGTTCTGTCAGAAACAATCCTTGGGAGCTACTTCCAGCCTTGGGCAAAGAGGTAGAAAAGAGAGCAGAGTAGTCAAGGCCAACATTTTTCTATAACTTTTTTAAGGGTTCTCTTATAGAGTTACTGCTGATTTTTTATAGTTTATTGGAGGAAAAGAAAAAGTCATTTTAGTTCAGTCTCAGAGGAACTAAAAACTACAGGGTTCTTATTTTACTCTCTCCAAGTCTGTCTATGTATCCCTTAAGAGTGAACAAAATTTTGCTTTTTTCCACATCTTGCAGAGATTTTTTAAAAAATTAGCATAATGCTATAAAATTAATTGCATTTTTTAAATAAGAATAACTCCAGCTTTCTTGCAGGCAGCTACTGAAGTGAAACACATGATTATGCAAACCACAACCAATATTTTGGTGCCAAAAATACAACTCAGCAGAGAGATGTATAAATACTGGCCAAACCTTGGAAAATTCAAGTTACAGAAGTAGATAACAGAACTCTCCTTTCAGCAGCTATTCAAATTTCCATCCTTTTCAACTTCCCTGGAAAGGAATCAATTAAAAACCAAACATTAATTCAACTTCTGCACCATCCTGTTTTATTGCTTCTGTCTCGTGGGGGAAACTAAATCACACCTTAAAAATTCTCCTTTCAGAAAGCAAAGTCACTTGCTATGGCCAGAGCTCCCTGTGCAGTCATGGGGCTATAAATGCAAAACCTCAAAAACTAGAAAATTCAGGTAGCAGCAACTGGTCTTTGGGACTGTGTTCTTCTCCAAGACCTGCACATGACTGCAGCAATCAAGACCCTTGGCATACATGGAATATGTGTGCAAACAGAGGGGTTTCCTATTTTACAAGTGATTCATAGGGGAGAAATCACCAAAAGACCCATTTGCTTTCAAATTCCTTTCTGTGTCCTGCCAAGGTAAACTTGGGCATTTGTACATTTCTGATCAGTACTTGAACAAAGTTTATACAGGGCTAAAATTAACATGCTGGGACTCTTAACTGCACCTCTTTAAAAAAAAATGCTGAAATACACTTAAATATTTGTATGCATAAAAAAAGTAAACTTGCTTTTGAAACCTGTTCTTCAGTGAAGAACACCAGACAAAGACCATCCAGGTATCTGACACACACCTCTAAAATGAGAGCTGGAGCCTGATATTGGGAGACCCCTGTGAATTAATTAGGGAAAAAAAATTATTAAATTAGAATATAAGTACCACAGGCCAACTTTTAGTGCATATACATGAGAGATATGCACAGACCATGTGATCACATTATCTAATTTTTCAAAAGCATTTGATTCCTGTGGATAGAGAAGCCTCAGAAGAAACTCCTCCATCTGACCTTTCTCTTCAGTATCTCACTCACTAGTCATGCTAAACCTGAAACTCTTCTTAGCAAGGAAAGGATTAACTATACTCTCAATTCTCACTGGAAATGCCTAAGCCAGAATAGTCAATACTCTGAATATGAATACACATGTCTGTAGCAAAACACACCTTGGACACTGTTCTTAAAAAAGCACATCCTTCCATGCAGTCCATACCTCTGGGGATCTGATCTCATTCTCCTACTATACAGAAGATGGACAAGTTAATGGTTCTGGGTTTTTTTTTTCCCCATTTGTCCTCTACTAATCTGTTTTGCATCTTTTCAGTTAAGCAACACAGACAAGACCTAGGTCTTCTTGAATGAGCTAATGCTCATTAATAATACACGTAGGTTTATTGGAATTTGTTCTTCCTCTTTGAGCTAAGTACAAGGAACTGCACTGAAAAAAATATAGAGATATTTGGGGGGAGGGTGGTTTTTGTGTTTCAAACAGCACAATTTGCCTCCCCTACTCACCCCATTTAAGGATGTATAATGTCAGATCAAAACAGGTTATGTTCATCTTGTCTATTATTAACCAAGAATCTTCTGTACAGATTTGAGTGTATGTTTACTCTGTGAAAACCTACACAGTGCAATCTACAGCTAAGAGCAATACTAGACACCTACAGCATCAAAGAAAATGCAGGAAGAATTCTGCAAAGCAAATGAGCAAAAGCTAAATAGATCCTATTATTCTTCTCTGGGTCTGTGGAAAAGGGAGAACAAATATCGAACATGCAATATTACCGTTTATTTCTGCTGAAGTAGCTCAGGAATAAAGGGGCATTGTGTAAATATAGAACTCAAAAATAACTGATGATCAAACTACAGCCCTCCACACAAGGCTTAGGTACAAAAAACAAACCAGGAGTGGGGTAAACATCAGGTAATAAGAATTAGGATCTGCCAGTACACAGCAGCTGGAGAGCCTGAGTTTGTCCAACTCAAGTGCAGTTACCCAGGTGCACATGGTAGAGGCTGCGTTGCTCAACAATGTGGTTACACAGCTCATGTGCCTGTCTCCTGCCTGCTGCAGTTTGCACACGGAACCAGAGAATCATTTAAGTTGGAAAAGACCTTGGAGATCATCGAGTCCAACCGCAACATGCGCAATCCAAGGCACAGAGCCCCGCAGGCTGCCTCCATATGGGAGGCACATGTCAGGCTGAGGGCACAGCCATGCAAGAAATGATGAAAAAGCAACACAGGTTACAACAGATTGCCAGTTATCAATTCAAATGAGACAAACGATCCCTGTGGGCAATGCTATTTCAAGAAGTGTCTACCTGGCAGGGGAGCAGCCAAGTTCAGGAGCGTGGGCTGCCAGTCTGTGCTTTCCTGAAGTTGCACTTTCAGGACTCATCCAGCAGCACACAGTTGGGGTAAATTACAGACATTTCTTCAAGCTCTCACGGGATTTTAAATTGCATTTATAATGGCAACTTGATCACTGAGGCAGAGTAGAGAGAGGCAGCAACACAGGGTGTTTCACAAGGTCAGCATCACTTCCCAGCTTGCAGGTGTCCCTGGCCCCAGCACAGTGTAATAAAGTGTGCAGCCTGAGCCACTGCAGGCAGCAAACCTGGAGCAGGCAATACACAGCACCCTGTCAAATAAGCACCAGCATACGTGTCTGATGCCTTTAATTTTGTACACTGCAATCTGGTGCATTAATAAAGCTCGTTATAAAGGCCAAAAGAAAATTTGGAGCAAATTCTACAGATCAGTGTGCTTGGAAATATTAGGAAATATGAAGTTCCAGTTTATGGTTTTAATAAGCTGACAAGATTTGTGAAAACTATGGCAAAGATAGTTGAAGGGAGCTAATTCTTGCTACTGTGCAATTGAGTCCATGTTTTTAAAATAAGTAAAACTAAAAGCAAAGTACCCACAGAACAGCAGTCTACTTATAGAAAAGTTTATACTCTCTGGGCCTGACATGGATTTATTCTGATGCATTATTAGGAACAGAGAAACACACAAAAAGTCAGAGTTCCTCCTCATTCATCCTGCAGGCTTAGGCCTGAAGAAGTCAACACTAGAGTCTGGTAGCATTGCCAAGACAGAGATGGCCTTTGTATATTGGTTACTGTGAAAATCTGAAGTTTCCAAGTAGGTAGAAGACAGAAAAAAAATTGACAGTTTATTTTTAATAACGAAATTGCTTCCTCTGCCTTCTAATGAAATAATTTTTTGGCAGAACAGCTGGCTAGAACATGAAAGTCTGGCAAATATTACAATATTCCCATACACTCATGAATCAGAATACTCTGGAATCTTAGTCAATTCTTTCAACAAAGCAAAAATTAGCAAGTTACAACAATCTAATGAAAAAAAGGCAAAAAATAAATCCTGGAATGTCTGTGTTCAGTGTTCTGAACATCAGCTGCTCACAACAAATCTCTTGTAAATGAGCTACAAAGGAAGGATTGCTGATGGAAATTATTTGGTGCACAATTTTAATTAACAGCTAAATTCAAGTAAGTCATGCTTTATTCCAAGGCAATTCAAAGTAGAAAAAGGTGACATTCATGAAATAAATTACTCTTTATGAATTATTCACCCAGCTCTAATATCTTTTTCAGAATTTCCAATCTGTTCACTAAACCCTCCTGTGAAAAGCTCAATACCATATTCATTAAAATAAACTCGATGTAACTGAACCCTGAAGGAAAGCACGGATCGTCATTACAACTGTTGTGCTTCTGAAATCCCTGTTTTACAAAAATGCAGAATGTGTTCTCTTACCTGCACTTCAAAAGGCACATCAGCACCTGGATTCCAAGTGCTACCCTTCAAAAGAAACTAAAGATATGTGGGCATGACCTACTGACCTACTTCAAGACAATCAGTAACAAGATGTTGCCTTTCTCCTGACAGTGACTGGGTGTTGTAAATCTCAGGATGAAGCCCTGATCATAGACCTTCCCCTTGCTATGTGCAAGAACATGTTTAAGATGAGGCGAGTCATGGGCTATGGGAGTGAATTTTTACATTCTGATCTTCTCCTTTAACTAACTCATCATCTGTGTCTCTCCTCCAAGAGCAGGAGAGAGGCACAGAGGCTCCTGAAACAGCAACTCTCTTGGTCCACACTGCCAGGATGCAACCACAGACCCTCTTGTGACTCATGAACTTAATCCTACGACAGAGGCAAGAAAACCAAACAAATACTGACCTTTGCTTAGGGAAAGGAGTATAGTGATGAATGAAAGGAACTGGAGCTGCTGCTATCTGTGTTACTCACCATGGAGAGTTCACTTCTCCCCCATTAGTAAACACAAAAATATGTAATTTTATCATCAGCCAAATAGCCAGGCTGTGGTCCTCAGAGAATAATCTGGCAGTCATTGCTGCAAGGTTTTCCATTTGGTTTGATATTACATTAAATAAGATGTCTCAGATCTCCCTTCTAACTGTCATCTGGCGTGTTATCTCCCATGTATATTAGGAGAGCTGTTTTCCCAAAACCTGATGTATCATTGTAACCAGCATATGTCAGGGAATTGCAAATCAGCACATTACAGAGCATCACTGTAGTCCCAGCCCTGAGAACAAAATGCACCACCACACCAGAGGACAGGACTGTACGTCAACAGAGAGGCTTCTGCTGTACTGGGAAGCTGAGCAAATGCTGCTCTGGGTACACTGGGATCCCAAATGTCAGGCAGCACTGGAGGAAGAAGAGTCACAATGCAAATCTAATATTTACATTCTTTCCCAGAATCTTAGCCAGACTGGTTTGTTGGCAGCTCAGTTAAACCCGTGGAAGTATAAAAAGCAGGAAAAGAAACATGATTTTGCATTACAAGACAATACACAAGAGGGCCCAGGACATGTAGTGATGTATCTCAGAGCAACTTCTGTCCCTCCAGGTCACCATGACAGAGAGGGAAGCCTGTGCTCACAGAGAAACTTGTGGCATTGCTGCACTTGGTGCTTCTATAAATAAATGATGGAGAGGAGAGCAGGGAGGCAGGATGGTTCTTTGAAAGGCTGTAAAGGGTGTCCCCATTCCNAAGGATGGAGTTGGAAGGAGGAGAACAGGGTTTGTTTGGTTTTGCAGCTGCCAATGAATTCTTCAAAACAAGAAATTTGTATCACAGGAAATAATAAGGTGATGAAAATTGGTCATGGCAAGAACGTAACTCAAAGTTTCTTTCTTATCACACACATACCTGGAATTATTTCTTATTATTCTTACATTTTTAAATGAGAGAGAACCAAGCCCATCACACTGATCTCGGAGATCATTGCGTGGGTGCAATAATAAAACACATCCAGCAGGAGTGACCCATAGCAAGTGAACAATCATGTGCAGTTCAACAGCTGCAGATTGTTTTAAAAATGAATAGAAACAGAAAAAATGTATTGTATGTTATTTTAATATTACAGCAGTCTTAGAAAATTGGAGAATTAGACCTC
>VYZS01033364.1:17636-36254 GCA_013400695.1 Neodrepanis coruscans | reverse complement strand
ATTTTTGCCTCTCAAAAAATGTGTGAAATGGGCAATTATGGTAATTGGTTTGAATAGACTGAGTCTGCATAGATTAGTACACTGAAAGATGTCACATACTAATCACTACAATGGACTCCTGAGACAGTAACAAGAAAGAGAAGCTGGGAATGTTTTAGAAAATTATTTAATTTACAGACAACAGTTAAAAACAAAAGAGGGAAAAATTACAGAATTCTGTTTTAATGACTTAGGAAATGATTCAGGGGATAGGGTATGGTGAATAAAGTTTGGATTCAATCAAGATTTCTTAAAAGAAAATCCAGTAACCTTGTAAAAGCTCTTAAAAAATAGTTGTTGCTAAGATGAGTAAATAAACCAGTGTTCTGCTACTTTTCAGATCAGCAGAAATATTATTATATTTTTTAAAAATTATCAAGTAGTCCCTGATAAATTTACAGGTATTTCTAGAAAAATGACAACAAAAAATATAGCAAAAATTAAAAAGAACAACTACAAGTATAAGAAAACATTCAAGATCCTGACAGTTTTTTTAAGAGACAAAAGTCTAAATGAGTATAAAAGTCTAAACTTTTATTGAGAGCTGATACCATCAAGTGTTTGTAGAGATGGTCCTATGTGTTTAATATTTCAAATAAAAGATGGTTATAGTGTAGTGAGCTACACTGAACATACTAGTTTTTCTGTAGAATGCATTCTCCTCCTTCTATATGGACAGTGTCAACAAGAGAAAATAAGTTTTAGAAGAAGCTGCACTGGGGGGAGGAGTTGGGGGCCTATAACCCCTCCTGCCCATCACACGAATGCAGAAAATCCTTTTAGTGCTGGATGTTGTTTAATGAAGCGTTAGTCTTTATGCTGTTCTCCTTCCTACCTTCCCTTCTCTAGAGGTGGGAAACATTTCTGGGCAACAGGGAGATCAGAAACAGACTATTTTGCAGTTCAGGTCAGGTGGTGGTTTCAAAGATTGACTGCAGAAGTGAGTGCAGAGTTAACTTTTTTAACTTTGAAGTTAAAATACATTACACCATCTACAGCCACGTGCTTTTGAGTTACAGAGATACATAAGGGAGTCTTGACTGCTTTCAAAAGTGATTCTGCTATTTAAATCTAATTGGCACATCCGTCTCCTACCATAAATGGAAGCTGGTTATCTCATCTAACCTTCTTTAAGCCCAGTACCGCAAGAGTCTCTTGCTGAGTGGATGCCCAAAGTTCCACAGTAGCATAAACAGGTTACCCTAGTTTCCTGAGTTGAGGCTTCTCCATACCCGAGAGTAGTGAAATGAAGTGCTCCGTAGGTATGCTATGAGTAACAATCATTGTGGTAATAGGTATATGGGAAGATACTTCTTCAGCCATTTCCATTAATTGTTCATTTGTTAGTGGTTTCATCAGGATGAGAATTGGCTCTGAGACTGGATATGTGGGATAATCTCATTGCCTGTCTTTGGCCAGGAAATGCAACTGGACAGTAATTTACAGTGAAGTAATATAAACTTCAGCTCCCTAGAACTGACACAACCATGTCACATCTCATCATTATTCAAGTGTGAAACAGCTGACCCTCTCCATCCACTTCAGGCTTTCATCCAGAAGAATTGCAAAAATACATCTTCCTTTAAGCTTACAAGACTTTCTAAAACATGCATAAGGCTTGAACATGGAATGTTACTCAATGATTTTTATAGGCACCTTCACAGCCAATTTCAAGCTGCTCTGATGAGACATATCCAATGTCTGCTTTTAGAAAGCAGCTCACGTCTTTGTATAGTCTTAGAAAGTGGTGTTTTTACTGCATCTCTTTTTTGGTAATATTCATGTTTTGCCATACAAACCTCATAGCTCTCATTACTCTGTGTTTCATTCTTAAAAATAAGCTTAACAAACATGACCTATATAGAACAAACAGTTTAGCAAGAAGGTAAATTACTTGTCTAAGTTGTTTGAAAGCAGTGAAGAGGAGACAAAACTAATTTGGTCCAAAATAGATGGTAAAAATTGAGGTTAGAATTCCTCAGTGGAGTCAGTAGGACTTATTACTTAATAAAATGAGTTTGTTGAGTAAAACAGTCGGTGCTGATGATCTGGAGCTCATGATGTACCCTTTTTGAGATGGTGTGGGTGCCCCAGATGAGCTCTATGCTGGTTTTGTAGATAGAACACCACTAGAAGCTGATGTGCATCTTCTGATTTGGTTCTACTCTGCACACCCTAATATTGCTCTCCTGTGTGAACCACACTGGTTACATGGGCACAATTGAAAGCATTCACTTCATGCTGAAAACTTTCCGGATTGCATCTACATTAACATTTTACTTTGATGTGTGTTTCTGGATGTGATGGAGGGGTGCCCACTAAACCTCCCCATAATCCAATGTATTCTATCCATTGGATGAGTGGGAAGACAATGCTAAGGTAGCTTTTCCATTGGCTGTACTATGGGTTTGCATCTCTGGCAGCTGTCTGGGGTCAGACCACCCATTAAAAGGTGTTCTGAATATGCCCATTAATATCCTTCAAGTCTACTGGAACAGCTGCTGTGGGATGATGTTCTTAAAATACTCCAAGTCTAATCCTTCATGTTGGAATTCAGAAGCTAGAGGAGAAGTCCCAACTTTGAAAGTGTCATCACCAGGAAACAGAACATCTTTTGTTTTACTTTGTAGGTACTGTTTTGGTGGTATGAAAATATCCGCCATCAACTGCATATTTGTTTGGTTTTGTTTCCGTGTTTGTTGCATCAATAAAATCTGCACCTGTTTGTTTTGGCACCTTGAACAGTTGTCTCGCCTGTGTAAACATTTCCCACCTTCTTTGCTTATCTCTTCTCCAGTGATAAATACCCACTACACTTCTTATGGATTATTAGCAGGCCAGCTAATACAGGAAAAGTGAATTTTCTTGGACATCTATAAACACTTTTTTTCTCTATGTGTGGCTTTGTATTAGGAATTATGAGAGGATTTTTTTTTTTAAGATATATGGGGAGAAAGAAAAAGCATTTCTACATGATGTGCTGTTATGATGAGCAGGCATTAATAATTGACATTCATGGTGAGACAGAAGGCAGTATGCACTCTGAGGGATTGTAATGATATCATGGTAACCATGAGAGCAAAGCCCGAGTGGTCTGTGATGACGGCAGATATGTGCATAGCTTTATACAAGCTGTTCCTCTGTTGAGTAGTTTATATTTGATGAAAATCCGTTTACTGAACTCATACGTAAAACACCTACAAGTACTCTTGAAAGTTTGCTGGGGACAAGATTGGGTAAGCTCAGTTGCACAAACGTGGGGTGAATGAAATGCTACTAACTTCAAACATCACCCCAGTGGAATGAAGCAGAATTTCCATCTTTGTGTTACAAGGGGAATAGATGTGAAGCAGGAACCTGCAGATGGTTGAGCCTCTTTTCCAGGACTGATAGGTGAAATTTTCATCCTTCGTGCACAGATTTTCATCTTCTGCTGTATAACAGATTATAACTAGCTCCTATGAATTGTTGTAGTTGCTATTTCTTTCGGTAATCTCAGTCCTATCCCAAATATAGTGCAAAGATGTGCATCCTCTGGGATTACTGGCATACACCTCATTGCTTTTGTGTAACTTAAAAACTATATTGTCTTTCTCACACTTGCACGAACCAGTGTACAGTAACTCCTGAGAAAAAGATAGTTTTCTCAGACCTTTTCTTTTGACTTGATAATTAATAAATATCTCAAAATACAAATAGTTATTTTCACTCTAACCATTTAGCACCAGTTATCTTAGTGACAGCATTTTGGCTGCCAAAGCATAATATGGGAGGATATCCTCAGGTCCCACCCTTTCAGAATGGTGAAAACAGGCAACTTTTGAGCTGAGTCTGGTGCTGGACATTGGGTCTCTAGCACACTTTTTGCTGAGGTGTTATGGCCTCAGTTTTCTACTGCCTTTCCTGTTCCATGAGGGAAGGCTTTGTGCTAGAAATGACACAGGACATCATACAGATCTGCTTTTTTTCAACATGCTGAATTAACTAAGGACTTTTTGTAAATTCTTAGTTTTTACTTTTGTTCAGCTGTTCTGTTTAGCTGCATGAGCTGGTAAAGCAGCTGATTCTGACATTTGAGAATCCCTCTGGTGTGAGAATTTCTTCACTGGCAGAGAGCTTTCTGCCTTCACAATACCAGTGGCAACAAAAGACCAGCCATCACTAGGTACTGTTATGCTGTAGTGACTAAATATGTGTTCCTGGCAAAATAAATATGTAGCACATAGTTGCAGATCACTTGGCATATCATGTCTATTCGTCTCTGTCCTGGTATGCATCTCTGCTTCATAAACCTCTGTTTCAGGTAGTACTAGTTTGACAGTAGTATTACTTCAGTATGAGTTATCTTGGTTGTCTTACCCTTTGCATAAAGGATGACAAAATCCTCAAAACTATAAAACATGTGGTCTAGAGCCTCATCCCCAGCCTTCCAAGGCAAGGACCAGGCCCTTCCATTAGTTTTTGTCTGTTTATTTCCTCTTCTGCCTGAATACACTGCTTAAGCAGCTTTAAAAGTTTTTCTTAACTGATAGCTTAGTTTTATGGAAATATATTCACATAACCTCAGAATGCATACAGCAGTTGTAATTATTTGCCCTACTCAAATAAGTATGTGCTAACACTTAGAGAAAAAGGAATGTTGGTTGGAAAAAAGAAAATCTCTTCAATGTTGGAGTTTCAGTTATCACTGCAATGTAAGATAATGAATGACAGTACATCTAGGTAGTTCCTTGTATTAATACATGATCAACTTAGTATATAAGAAACTCTTTGATAGAATGAAAGTGGAATGAATGTGTTCTTTATCATTCCCCACTGTACAGAGGGATGGCTAAGGACTGCTGCCAGAGTTCCTCTCTTTTTCCCCATACAATTTCTGTAGCCTAGATATCTGACTTCCCTCCTAGGCTTTTCCTGTTTTACTCTGTGTTAGTATTACCTCCACATAATTTAAAATATCTTACAAGAAAACACTTAGAAATGCATAAGGAAAAATAAGTATAACAAAAAGGTACCTCATTTCAAACATTCAGTGCAAAGGCAAAATATTTGAGCATCCTGGGGGAAAAGGGAAGGAAGGTTCAGTGATAGGCAATTTTGAGCTCCATCTTTTTGAATTACAAGCCTGCTTCAGGTAAACACAAATTTTTCTGGTGTTTGTCTGGAGAACCTGTGGTGCTTATTGATCTTTTTCATGTGTGCTTATTCTTCAAACTTTCATTGCCACAAGATAGGTTAAAAGACTAGTTTCTACAGGATATGAGGATCAGCCTTCAAAGTTGCATGCATTTCATTGCATTTTCACACTGTCTTTTGCCTCAGAGTTGAAGATCTAGTAGCTGTAGGGATTTACCTACCTGTAATTAAACTGTACTTACTAACATTCCAATTTAACTCGGAAGTACTCAATTTCAAATATCTGTATTGTGCCAGCTCAGCTTATTACAGACTTGAAAGACCAATGAAAAATTGGTATTAATTTCCCCTTTGAAAAATGTAGGAAACATACAGTATTGGCACAAACTCAGTATTTCCTCTTTTAGAACAAGAGGTGTAAGTAAACATCACATTTGTAGTCAATAAATGAGATCTCTTCTAAGAAACCTAAATTAAATGGCTCTTTCTGTTTGCTTTGGATAGAAATTGTTCTTTGATGACTGAGCATTTATATTTGAATAGCACAATTAACAATTATTTGCTCATTTATGACACATTGTTTTATCTGTTTCTCTCAATAAAACTGCCAGGTCAGGCTGTTCTTGCCACAATGACAACAGTTCATTCCTGTCCCAGGTAGTTATTTTCCAAGAACGTATTTTCAGGCTGAGTGAGTTCCCTGATGCATTTTACATGTCTTCATGAAGAGTTGCTCAAGATCAACGTGGTGAGTAACAAGAGGAGAAAAGAAAGGGTCTGTGTGAAAAGAGGGGGTGCTGAACTCAGAGGAACCTCCATGGAATCAGGACTTCAAAACTGGCCTTCCTAAGATGAGCCTGCTGCCTCCTATCTAAGTTTTACAGTGTGTCCATGTAAAAATGTTTATCTTGGATTTCAGCTCAGGTGTTTTGCTACACATAGACTCTATATTCTCTGTTTGACAATCCATGTTGAATATTGATTTCTCATCACCTGGTTTCCAAGAGTTCTTAATACTTTCTTTTCATATTTAGATGGTTGTACTGATTTCTCTTGCTTTATATGAAACATTTTAGACTAGTCTTTAATTTACTTCTGTGTATTAATTTTCTTATCTGTGTAACAAGAAACTTATTCTAATTTCATAAGAAAGCTTTTTTTTGTTCTAAGAATATCACTCAAATATTTTTCCATTAGTTTCAATACTTCATTGTGGCCAATTACATATTTTTCAAGTTTGTTTGAAATACAGCTATATATGGATATTGTGGGTTTTCAAACAGATTTCACCCTCCAAATCCACATATGAACACATTTTATTTTTCTGTTTAACTCTGAAGATTAAATTCAAATCATAGAATATCCTGAACTGGAAGTGACACCCAAGGATCATTAACGTACAGCTCCTGGCCCTGTACAGGATCACTCCAAGAATCACACCTGCACCTGTAGAAAACTATTTTACTAACAATTTGGATTTTTTTATGGGTAGCAGACTAACATATTTAATATTTTAAATTTTAAATGGGAATTATCAATTGAGGGTATGAATCTCTTTTTTTTTCTACAAGCAGGCAATGTAACAATTCTTAATGTGAGGTAGTTTCACAAATTGCACTCTACTAGTAAAGAATGGAGCAAAAATTTGACTGAAGTTGATGGACATCTCTGAATTGGTACTTAGGGGGACTACACACCAGCTAATTATTGCCTAAGATCAATCCCCCTAACTTCTCACAGTAGTCTGTGAAGAGAGATCTTCTCTAAGGAGTACTATAGAGTAGAAGTCTAACATGGTTGTTCTTATCTGTGCCCTGTTCAGCCTCTAATTACCTGTATAAACTATGATTTGTATAACATCCAATGTCATAGCAGCTAATCCTTCCAAATGTTAATTATATAAATATTATGGTATAAAATTACAATATTAATTTTAAATTTACATAGAGTAGAAAGTTGCAGTGTTGGTAGGTTTTATAAAAACGTCTGTTATAAAATTGCATAAAGAATATTATTATTTTCAATAAACATACACAAAGACAATAAAATTAGCAACAGAATGTTTAAGCTTCCTTTTACACAAATTTATTAAAAACAAGTAAGGGGTTGGTGAAGGAAGAATGAGTCCCATTATCTAGTAGCTAATAGGTACTAGATAACTAACTTGCTAACCTGATTAGTAAAACTATGCTTCTTGGTTCAGGGAAGCACACCACATATTCATGTAATTTTGTGGGAAAATAGTCTGCAAGATTTATTGTATCTTGCCTTTGAGCTTTAGAAGAAAAAGGTTAAAAAAATGTAATAACTCTGAGTCAAGGTATTTCATGTTATAAAATCTGTGAGGTCTCATGAAAGTATCACAGGTTCCAGCAACAACAGGGAAAACAGTTCTAATGGTTTCATCTTAAATCCCTGAAAATGTAAGCTTTTTGTTTCCTTTGGTCAAATCAGAAGGCTAAGTATTCTAGTTGGGTCAATTTTTCTTTTTCTTCCATGGATTATATAGTTCACTTCTTTAGATCATCTTCCTGCATCCTGAGGCATTCCCAGCTTTGTTCTCAGTCCAGTTATAAGTTCCATATGTCATCAAAGGAATACACAGGTTTTGGGTGTCTGTTACATATGCTTCTTTTAGTTTCTCTTTCTCAGTTTACTGAGCAACTGCACAGAAAAAAACCCCGAACAATAAAGCAACCCAGTTGTCTTTAAACCATGCAGATATTTAAATAATATTCCTGTTAATACATAAACATCTAAACTATTAATTTAATTAAAGTCTATGACAAGTACCATAATATTGTAGAAATTACAAGGTTCACCATTGTCCATAACCTGAAAACTGTGTTGAAAGGTGTGCACTGGAATTGAGCTGTCTGTTTAAAAAAAATTATATCATCAAAGTAAGCTGCAGCACTCTGGTATTGTCTCTCACTAAATCAACATTCAGGATGATTGAGGCTGCTCTGGAATGTACTTGCTTTTCAACAGCAGTGCTGGTTTAATTAGGCTGCTCCTCCAACTTCTAATTCCTCCCCTTTCAGTGTGCTGGGGCAGCTAGATGTGCAGCTGGGAAGCTGAACCAACTCAAGCTTATTATTTTCTCTGCTGGATACCTGTCAGTGTGATCAGTTTCCCACTTGAATTCACAGTGTGGATGAGTAAACATGCCAGGAGAAGAGAAGAGATAATAAAATGGCAGGGATGAGAAGCCAGGATGCTTTAACTGGTCAAAGAGTGTTGAAAGTTTTAAAGACGATAAAGAAACCTTTCACATCTCATGTTGCCCAAGCTCAAGTAATCCATGTTTTTCCCTTATGTGTACATCGAGAATTCTTTACATATATATAGATATATACAATTGTGAAGAAGTGGACTAAACAAACCAGGCTGTCGTGGTTTAGAAATGGTATTCTCCATGCCTCTCTGGAATTGCTACGGTATTTTTCTTTTAAGTATTTTCTTTCAAATATTCTGCCACTTTATCAGGGTCCTGCAGTTTTTCAGGAGTGAACTTCCAAACCACTGGAGCAAAATAGTCCTTCAAAAGCTTGCCCATTCCATGCTTCCCATGACTAATTACCCTCGGGTCAGATTTCTGAAAGACCCTCCTAAAAATCTCTTTTGTAACTCTAAACATGATGAGAACCACACTGAAGAGACCTGGCACACTGTTCCCCTCGCAGGCTGGCTATGATTACTAATGATGTCCCTAGAGGCAGCAGCCAAGGCCAGGGCAGGAGAGCAACACTGAACACACATCCCAAATGACCTTCATTTTCCTTGATGTTATCATGTCATAAAGTGATATGCCACAATACATCAGCAAAGCAATCCTGATCCCTCTCCCTGCTCTGGAAAAGAGTACTCTGATGGGCACATAGTGCATATATGGAAACATCTACAGGGTTAGATGCCACAGCCATGTGAACAGACCAAGAACACCAGTGGCTCCATACTTAATACAGCAAAAAGCTGAGGTCAAAATTATTTCCAACCCACACCAGGCCAATCTGCTGCTCTCTCGACCCTTTGCATCTCACACTGGGCAACAATTAAGGCTGTTGGGGTTTAGGGATAGTATTTTCCAATTTAGTTTTCCAACCGAAACCACTCCAAACCTTGCACTCACTCAATCCTCCCTCCCTGTGGCGAAAAACATGGACCCTCATTAAAGAGAATTGAGAATCATTTTATTGTGATAGCAGCATTATTTAATACTTTCTAATACTTACTGTTTATTCCTGCTAGATAACTACAGCTTTAATAATAGGTTTTAAAGGCCAAGTCATTAACCAATTAGCAAAGATCTACTGTCTGCAAGGTTTTGCTTCCAGTCATATTCCTGGTCATGCTGTGTTCACTCGTGGTCCAAATTTGGGGTTCTGTTTTCCTGTTCTTTGGTGAAGGCACCTGTCCATACAGCCAGGTTCCAGCTCCCCGCCACACATGTGCACTGCCAATAACTAAATATGCTGTTAGTCCACCTTATGTATATTTCTACATCTCCCTATCTTCCTCCTCTGCTGTGTATTAGGGTAGAGAATTGGAAGCACAAAAGGCAAAGATCAGAGGTTGAGATAAGACTAATTTCCTGGAAACAACAATGAGATAAGAAAACAAACAACAAAAATATTAATACTAAAGGTGTACAATGGAGGGGAGTGATTCACATGCAAATGCTCACCACTGTAGCACTGGAGCCAGGTAATACCTGACTACTGGCATTCTACCCTGTCCTGGAAGGAGTCTCCCTTTCACCATTCCTGGAAAATGACATGAAGTGGTATAGAATAACCTCAGGGTCCTGGCCATGCCCCCTCCTGGCTATTGCAGAAATTAACCCTATCCTGGCAGGAACCAAGACTCAAGCATAGCAAATAACAAGTCATCCTTTAAGGAGTTAATATTTCCAGTGGAACTTCCGTTCACACATTGCTAATCTATGTATATAGATAGGCATATATATCCAGATTTTTTTCTTTACATAGTGAACTTTTTTTCTTTAAATATGTAGCAGATGTCCTTTCTTACAAAGAGAAGGGGAGAAGGTGAAGTTAGTCTATTATCTCCACTCTCTGAGTGATGTTCAAGGCAAATAAAGGCTACAAATAGAAGGTCATTTTTTCTTTTGTTTATTCATTTCTATGCATAACAATGGGATTTTAAGAGCTGTACTAGATATTCACAGTTAACATTCTAAAAGAGGATTTTTTTTTTGGTGAGAGTTTATGATCGATAGGACACTTTTAATAAAGCTGTGCTTCTTCTTGAGGATATTAAAATGGAAAAACATATTGCAAAAGTCAGAAAAATTTTTTTTTTAGTTATTGGTTCTCTTTGTCAGCCCTATATCTTTTAGAAATATGCTTAAAAATTTTATTTCTGGTATTTGTTTTGCATGCAGAAGTGGAACACCTGTTCAGGTTCACAACTTCTCTCCATCTACTTTTTTTAGCTTTTAATAATGCTTGTTATCTGGAAAAGTTGGTTTTTCTGCTCTCAGTCACCTAGGTCATAATTTCCATTGCATTGTTTGCTCTTTCTACAGATCATGAATTTGGTAGCTATAATAATAATAACAAAACAGCAGCAGATAAGAAATGTAAATTAGAGGATTCAGGAGTCCCATCACCAAAAAACTTGTTTCATATGAATAACACATACCTGAAATAGCTCTTTTAAATTAAATAACTAATACTTCAGGTCTACAAGACTTCTGATCATGGAACACCCCCTGAAGGTTGTGAATTCATGCTCAAAGACATTTGGACATTTGGATTAGTATCTTTCTTGAGTGTACAACCGCCTTTTGTCATCACAGCAATGTAATCATTCTTCATTTACAGACCTGTGAAGTGAGAGAGCTTGTTTCTGCTTAAAAGGTGGAAAACTGCAGTATAGAAAGGATAACTCTTTCAAAATCATAAACGAAATCTGTATAATATCTGAGAGTAATTTGAAATTTTCTTAATTTGCAAGATAGTGTGAAGCTTCTGTTTCATCCTTCCTCAGTTCGCTAATGAAAATTACCAAATTAAGATCAAACTTGTATTGGCAAAAGATGATGAAATAATCTGTTACGAATAGAAAGAATGATCACATCACTTAGAGGAGAGCTACAGTCCTATTTGTGCACTAGATAGAGACAGACGTTTTGCCATAGAAAATTCTACATGTGGAATCTCGGTTCCGTCCTTTGCTAGTTTGGGGCTGGGAGATTAGGAGACACCATATTTCTTCTTGTGGATATGCTGCTTTTAAATTGTCTGGGTTGTAGAGCTGCATAGCTAAGAGTTGTCAAATAATTCCCTGTCTCCTTCTCAGTGCGAGAGAGGGGGATGGACCTACTAGAATGTTGTGGGGTGAAGCTAAAACTGGTCCTTTTTTTCCCTTTTTCCCCCCACCGGCGAGCGAGGGGCGGGGCCGCACGTTCCCGGGTCCCAGCGGGGTGCGGGGCCACCCTGCCCCTGGGCCATGACAGGCGGGGATGGGGCTGGTCCCCAGCATGGCTGCATTCCCCGCCTGCAGTGTGGGTGCGGTGTCCCCCACCCCCCCACCGTATCCAAGCCAGGTGGGGTGGCTGTCCTTGGAGCTCGGCAGGGCTGCGGCTGTCGGCGGTGCCGGCGCGCGGTGGCAGTGCCGGCAGCTGCGGCTGTGCCAGCAGCGCTGACTCGTGGCAGTGGCAGTGCAGTAGCGGCGTGGGCGATGGCAGTGGGGGCACCGTGACTGCCGCGCNTTTTCTGTGTGTGTGAAATAAACTGTGTTACTTGTGTGTTTTCTTTTTGGGTGTGTGTGGCTTCTCTCGGACATCTCTTGTCAGTACCACGCTTTTTAGTGGTAAAACCATGGCATAGAATCAATGACTTTCTCTACACCAATCCCTCCTCTTCTCCAAACAAGGTCCACATTTTTAATGATTCATTTTGCTTTGTGTGGGATTGCCAATTGTATATCCTTGCAGGTAACAATGTTTTAGGCCTTGAAATCAGGAAATGCTGTTTTTAGTTTTCATTTTCATAGCCACAAAATACTTTGCTTTTATATTTTCAATAGTGTTTTCCCAAAATATATTTTCACATCAGTAGTGTCTCTTCACACCTGTAATAATATTCCAGTGCTTATTAGCTTAAAAGAACTCTTTAGCTCTCGTTAGCTTCCACTTCTACCTTTTGGAAGTGTAGCAGGTTTAACTGTCATTAATTTACTTCCTATTATTTAATCTCAGCCATTTTCCTCTAGTTCTTCATAATTTTATTTTCAGTTACATATCTTATTAATATGCTCATATGATCGACTCTCTAACCATTACTGATCATTTTTATTTATGAGTTTGACATTTTTTCTTTAATGTCTTCTAAATTAACAGGCTGATTTTTTTTAAAGTACTTCAGTTTCCCAGTAACCCATTTTTCTGTCATCTTTTCCTATAAAATGAAATTCAACTAATTTTATGGTTTAGCTATTCTTTCTCCAGTTATGAACTACAGAGATTGTGAGAAGATGAACAGGTTTTGTAGGATATATATTCTAGAAGCAGCTATTTGTTTAGATTTAAAATAAACAGGGATTTAAAAATTTATCAGAATTTTAATCAAGTGGAAACCTAAATCCATATGCTAGGCAAAGAAGCTAATTTGTTTTGCCATACATAGGATTGTCTTTAAGCAGCCCATTATCAAGGAAAAAAAAAAAAAAGAGCCAGTTTATTATTCTCAGCTCTATCAAAGTCCGTGCAGAAATGCCTTACACTCAGGACTATATACACAATCTATATATCTCTCCTTTATATGGTCGCTCGCTCTTGTGTAGACACATAAGAGTAGTCCCTCACAGGACTCCTTCAAGGCATAATTGGCTAATGTTTGGAGAAACTATCACCAACTTTCAGGTCATAAAAAAGATGGCTCAGTACTACTAATGAATATATTCCTTTGTCGTCACTGCAATCTGACAAAGTTAAAATGGGGATATTTACATGACAGTTATTCTGTTTTAATCTTTTCTTCTGTAAAACCATGCTACTGCTTGGTGAGATTTGTGGATTGATGAACAGTGATGATGGCACAGATGCTCTGTCAAATTGTACTGATGCTCCACTGCCTCCACACAGCACTGACTGTCGCTCCCTGGAACTGATGGAAGGATTTCACAATAGACTCCACTCAGTGCAACCACCACTTTCAAACATTTTGTTACTGTTTTTCCCTTGCTTCTGTCATTCCACATTGTGTTGTCTATATGTATACAGTGATTGTTCAGGTTTTTGATAGCATGAACACAAAATAAGCCCAATACAAATATTTCACATCGTGTAGAATTATCTCTATTTCAATGACTTGATTATACGACAACAGTTTCTGCCTTCTGTAGTTTGTATCTCTCAGCAAAAATGAGCAGACAGATGTTTTGCTTCTGATAGGAGGATTTTTTATGAAAAACAGAACCATTATTCCAGTATTAATTAATTATTAACTTAAAAACAGGTAATTCATAATATAAGGTTTTAAAAAATGGTCTCATTTATGGAAGTTAAATTATTGTAAATTTGACAAATCTCTTGTCTATCCAATATTCTTATAAGAGGCATGACTTCACAGATGTTCAATACTACACATTTGATTTTACTGTTAAAATCTGAAATTCATACTAACTCATAACCTTGCATTTTCATTCACTTTAAAGATATTCTCCTTCTATCTCTGCCTCTTTCCCAAGGGTAGAAATAGGGACAAATCAGACTCCTGAGATTACCTTTTTCTCTTCTGCTTCAAGAGAAATGTAAAGGTTTAAAAATCACTAAAGAAAACACAAAGCCCTACATTGTTTATGTGAATAAGAATTCTACAGATGGAACCTGACATAAGGGTGATTCTGTGGTGTGGTGTCGGTTAAGGAGAAATTTCTCCTCATCTTTTCACACAACTGGGAATATCTCTCATCTGGTGTTTTCCTGATACTTGGAAAGAATAATACCCTTTTCTTCCCTCTATATAGTTTGTATTTTGTTTAATTATCCATTCCAGGTATTTTCTTCAGGTCACCTCACTGTCTTCAGTGAGCATTGCATCAGGTTTTAATGGCAAAATCCTTGGGCTGGATCTGTAACAAGTATAAATACCTGTAGATTTGTTAACTTGAGTGGAATTCTGCAGCTGAGGTTATTTGATGGTGTTTCAATGAGATTGTAAGCCTCTGTTACAAGTTACACCTCTGTTACAGGTAAAAAACCAGATTGATAAAAATACTTACAAAGTACTCATAGAGCAAATTCTTGTCAAGCACTATAGAAGTCTATATAAAAAAGGACTGTTTCTCATGAACCAAAAACATATGTGTTTTCTGATATTGCCAAAGTGCTGTTGCCTGTTCCTTATTTTTAACAAAATAAAAATCCAGGATGCAGTAGCCAAATGAACGCTGAGATCAGTGTTTTGCAGTCTAATGAAAGAGTGAGATAGGCCTGAAGTTCTGTGGCTGAGTGTTTATTTTTTAGAGTCCAGTTTTGAAGACTGCAATATGTCTTGTTTTACTTTATCAAGGTATGAGGATACATACTCAGTTTCCTGTTGATCTGAAAAAGGTAAAAAAGAAATGCAGAAACCTGATGCTTTCATTAAAAGCATGGGAATATCACTGGGCCTCAGAATCTTTGCAAAATGTGTGTTAAGTGACTCAGGTTGATGATAAAAATTGGAGTCCCCTGAATGTAAATTGAATGCCTTTCACATAGTGAAAAATCTCCACTGAAAATTCTCTGGTTTATGATATTAAATTTAATAAAATCTAAAAATTAAACTAAACCAAAAAGAGTAGTGCCAAAATGAATAACCCCAAATTTTCTGACTCATTCAACCCAAAATGCATATATCCTTCATATCCTTCATTTTAGTATCCTTGATATTAAAATACTAACACTTAACATTAATCTATTGTTATGAATGTTACTGTTTTCTACAATTTGCTTATCATTAGATTCTTTTTGAGTACTGTAATTGGCAATTTGGCAGAGTATAAAGTATGAAATAATGAATTGAAAGAACAGACTGTGCTTGCAAATACAAAGTATTTACATTTGAACTATCTACTGTTTCTTCAGAAAATTTGTATTCTGAGTACCGGTACTGACCTCACTCGCAACTCCATTACCCTGTATTCAGCATGATGAGTAACATTTTCTGATATAGTTGTTCCTCCTGTGTAAAAAATTATCTAATATTTTTAGCATGTAACTCAAACACAACCTTAAAGTAACTGATGCTCTGCAATTTTTGCAGCACTGATGAAGGTCAGAATGTACAGAAAAACATGTCTCTTTGCTTTTTTGTCTGACCTTTGTATATTCAACACTACTTAAGACACCCTCTAAAAAGTTCAAGATTGCTATTTTGGCCCACTTCCCTATGGAGGACTGCTGGAATTCACTGTACCTGGCTTGCGCTTTATTTGTTCATTGGAAAGTTCCCTCCTATGCAGCCATTAAGATTTTGTGATGACAGAGAGCAACAAAAGCCTAAAAGACATCAATTCAAATGCACAATGGAGGTGGGGAGGGGTCCAGAGCACAAGTTTGATGAGGACAGCTGAGGGAGATGAGCCTTCACCTTCAGACTGGTGAAAAGGAGATTCAGGGGGGACATTCTTGCTCCCTACAACTCCCTGAAAGGAGGTTGTAGCCAGGTGAGGGTCAATCTCTTCTCCCAGGTAACAAGTGATAGGGCAAGAAGAAATGGGCTCAAGCTATGTCAGGGGAGATATTAGGTAAACTTTCTTCATTGAAAGAGTGATCAAGATTGGAACAGGCTGCTCAGAGAAGTGATTCTATCACATCCCTGGGGATATTTAAAAGCTGTGTAGATGTGGCACTTGTCGACATGATTTAGTTCTGGGTTTGTGGTTGGACAACGATCTTAAAAGTCTTTTTCAGCCTAAGGATTCCGTGATTCTATGACTATGTTCCTTATACCAAAAAAGAGATCTCTCTTCTATGAACTGATAAGGAAAATTTTGGCTGCAGTCCACCTTCTAATCTTTCATATTTAACCTTTTATATCACATTTACATGATGCATTATCTATATATACTTCATAATATGGAAGCTAAACCTGTAAGAATTGCAAGTAGACTTTACACTTTAATTAATCAAATACCAATGAATTGCTCTTGGTTCACTTTCTAGGTGATGAAACAGTCCTAGTTTCAAGTTTGTCTCCATAGCAGCAAATGAAGGAATTTCTGTGAGTACCTTGTACCCAGTCCCCGAGTGCTGCTCTGGCATCATCTGTTACGAGCCCTGCTCAATATTCATCAGCATCAGGCATTTTAAGGCCCCAGAACTTTAACAAAATTTTTTTCCAGAAACTGGGATGATTATAAACCTCTTCCTAGTTTCCAGTCCACATATCAAAACTCTGCTTTAGTAATCATGGCATGTCTTCACTTTACAAAAAAAAATTGCATGTCTGTTAAAACATTTTTACACTTATACTCCAAAGTCATCAAAGAGGTGGAAAGTTAAACCCTTTCAGAGTGACTTTGCTCATACAATTAGAGGGATGTTAATAACGAGATTTAATTGGCCTTGGAAATTAAATTCGTGTTCTATAGTCCAGTTGAATAATCAAGGTAAAAAGAGTCACTAGCTTGCTACATCTTCTAAAGATCATGGGTGAATTTGGTAGAAAGCTAGGAGACATATTACCTGCTTTAAACATCCACAGAAAAGATCCAAAAGAATAATACAGTGCCTGCTATTTCTTATTAGCTATGCATTTACAAAATTCTTTCACCATGAAAAAGAATAGTTTTGTTTGTTTTGTAATATGTTTAACAGTGTCATTAACTATTATAATAACATTAAGTTATTTTACATCACTGTTGAAAAGTGACTATATAGATACTAAAATAAAATACAAAACTCTTTTGATATTTTCATACTTTTATAACCATAATTAAACCAGTTTGTTTTCATGTCTTTTAGTATTGTCTTTGAAAAAATCATTACATACATTAAGTTTTAACCTAAGACTACTAAATCCCTTTGTTGCATTAGTCAGGTATATAGCTGAGTTGATTGATTTGCTAATTGCATATGATAATTTTAACCATAGAAAAATTCATCACAGGACAAAATTTGTAGCACAGAATGTTTAGATACCTATTTGCAGAGATGTTTTCTAATAGGAGTCAGTAATGGCACTGAGGTACAAGCAGAGCAGTTCAGATCTTAACAGTAAAAGCAAGTGCAAGCATGAAATATTCAATATGAAGAGAAACTGTGTGTCTTTGATAAATGACTGAGAAGGGGTACAGTAATTGCATATAAAACAATGAAAGACATAAAGATTCAGAACTTTTATCCAACCCATTTTAAAACTCAAGCTGAAGAAATGTCATTATATGACATTAGTTTAAAGATAATAACAATATCTTAAATCTTAACTAATAAGCCTTCTCGAGGCTTGTATAGAAATTAAACAGCTTATATATTGGGAGTTAAGAAAGATCATGAACTTAATGGTAACTAAAAAATACCAGCTCCTTAATGGATAAAGAGACCACTGGTTTTTTATATTTAACTGTACAATAGGCTCTACAAAGGCAAACTGATTCACAGAAGGCTAAGAACAGAACTTGTTATGAGCTAGAAACAATACACCAAGTCCCTAAAGAAAGACATTGTTAAATCTTTTTGTATTATAGTATAGTCTAAGATTAATACATTTAGTAAAGCAGCCTGCTCAACCATTCTACTTTAACTTACTCCAAATTAATTTCCCTGTGTAAAGAAGTCCAGGATTTTAAAGACAATATAAATCTCTTAGAGTGTGGGATTTATGTTTGTCATTGGTGATTATAACAGTTATGAATCTGTACTTGCAAATGGTAAACTGGGTGTAGTTTGGTGGTCTTTATGTAGCTCAAGCTGGCATTATCCAAGAAGCATAAACATTTATAGGCCATTGCCCTTTGCTGCTGGTACAAATGTTCTGTTTTCTCCAATCCTTCTCAAGGTATGGCATTACTCTGTATGTGCTCCTCATAGATTTTTTAGAATTGTTCACCTGTAACTTAATTTTGATTCTATTAGTGATAAATTTCACTTTTTCAAGAAACTGTTGTGAATTCATGTAAAACAATATGAACCTGTTATGCAAGAATGTGTTTTCATTCTAGTTTTAAGATGGGCTACATTTCTGACCAGGCAAAACTAATGGAATACAGACAAATTCCTAATATTGCTTACAAGTGTAAAGAACAACAATGCCTCTAGCAGTCTTTATTCATTAAAAGTTTGAGAATGGTCCCTTTAAATTTATCTAGAGATTGCTTTTCAATTTACTATAAAGGGGAAACTTATGCTAACAGGGAGGCAATGTTATGGTGTTGGAAAAATGGGCATTATCACTAATAGAATCAAAATTAAGTTACAGGTGAACAATT
>VYZS01033362.1:5701-19080 GCA_013400695.1 Neodrepanis coruscans | reverse complement strand
GGGCCACCCATGGCCATGGGGACTCTCAGGGGTAGAGTCAAGGTGCTATTCTGCTGAGGTTTAGGGTTCAGAAAGCCCACAGGGTAAGGGGTGCTGGGGCTACAAAAGTCATGCCAAGGGGATGTCAGGAGGCCTCTAATGAACCCAGAGCTTTGCAATCCTTTTTAATTGCCCTGGTATTTATTTTATCAATCTCATCACTGCCAATCTGGACTACTAACAGTGGGCAATAATCAGAGGGCTGAATTAGCTCAGGTAGTCTCCTGGTGATATCTCTCACCCAGATCTCAAGGAGGCAGCATGCTTCGCTGTGGGATGGGTCTAGTTGGCATACCGTGCTCTCAGTTCTCCCAAGAACTGTAGAGTCACCTACTACTCCTCATTTTTTCTTAATAGCTGAGGTAGTGATCTGTTTGATAGACAGTGAAATGCAGAGGCCCTCCAGACAGATCACTCACCTGACTCTCTAGATCCAAGGCCTCATACCTATTCTTTAAGGGCACCTGGGGAGAGAATGGGGGTTGGGAGGGGATTCTTTTACCTCTTTAGTCAAGGACCTGTTTCCATTCTGCCCCATTTACTTTGTCTGTTCCTTCTGCCTGATGGTAAGAGGGGCAAGGCTTCTCTGTCTCCTGCTGGACTTCTTTCAGGGTTGAAAAGTTGCATCTCCACGAGTCTATTTCCCTTTCACTCTCCCTAATACTCCTTAATCCTTCTACTTCATCCTTAAGCTCTGACACTAAGCAGATTATTCTCCTGGTTGCACTGTATGCAGGTGTCATGTGCACAGTCAACTGGTACCAATGCCAGACTCATACACACCCTGCAGCCAGTGACCTGGACAGCTGCATCCTCCTTGAGGGGTTCTGTCTGGGTTGACATACCCATGGTGGCACCAGCGGCAATGGCTTTGGATTGTTTGTAAACCATTGCTGGATTCAGTCTATTGAGCAGAAAAAAACATACAACCCACCAGCAGGAGCTGGGAGGGTGGCTGTGCCCTTCCTGCTTGCCCTGCCTGGGTGAACTCTGCTATGCCACGCCCTCACTGCTGTGCCACACTCCTATTTGCCCACTTCTGTTCGCCATGCTCTGGATTGCCAGGCTCCCTGGAGCTTTATTTAAATAGCCAGCAAATGGTCTTGGCAACACCCCTTGCTCTCCTGATTGGCTTCCAAGGGTAGCCAAGTCCAGGATATGAACATCACATGAACACAAGCCACTGTGTGTCACACAAATCTTGGACCATGGATTGACATCTAGCTGTCTTTATACAGCAAGGTGACAAGTTGGGCACAATCATAAAGATCTCCCTTGGGTGAAAAAACTACATCTTTATTCCCAGTAAAAACACAACAGTCACCAACTTGACTCAGAGAATATTCTAGATTGAACAAGCTGGATCCAAAACTTAACAAAAAGCCACTTTCAGATGATGAGTCGTCCACTTCAGCCATGACAAGCTTAACATGTCAGCTATTATACATATATAGAAATAACTTTCTTTTGAAAAGACACAATTAAGGCAAATACATCCCTGAAAGATGCTTAGGATATGACATTTTAGAGGCTAAATGTGACTACACTGTGTTTTAGTAATACATACTTGTTCCTAAGTGCAGGGCACACTGGCCTGAAGAACCCGCAATAACCGTTTGCAGATGCAATTGACAGGATAGCCACTGTCATCATCCTGACACACAGGTCAAAAGCATCCAAGTTCCATACCTCTGAGCCTGCAGTGATAGTCTGGCAGCACCAGCCATCATTACAAATCAATACTGTAGCATTTCCTATTTTATCAACAAGGGAATTTGTTCTCCTTTTTTAAAGTTGTTTCCCATCTTGCATTCCTTTTTCTATTGTTTAACCTGGTTCTGGAGTTATGCTGTCCTACTGCCAGGATCAGGTCATTTCAGGTCTCTGATTACCATTGTTGTATCCTCATCTTAAGAATCTATTTCTTCCCTGTCTCTCTTTGCATTAAGTAGAGAGTTCCAAAAGATTGTGGAGGGTTGTCAGATGCATCACAAGCAAACCAAACTCGACTCGGGGAAAAGTAATTCTATTTATTGCCAATTAAAATAGATTTTGGTAGTGAAAAACAAAGAATAAAATTTTAAACAAACCTTCCTGCATCGTGTCCCAGCCCCTCCCTCCCCTCCCTCCCCTTCCTCCATCCTCCCCTGCCCTTCCTATTCAGGTCAACTTCATTCCTTCATTCCTGACTCCTCTATCCCTCTCTCATCCCACGTGAAGTAGAGGGAACATGAGGGTTGCAAAGCTTAGTCAGGGCATAACACGGGGTTTTTGACATGTTACCCTTTCTCCATTGTGAGTCCTCTCCCTGAACTGCAGTCCTTCAGGATAAATTTACTCCATTGTGAGTTTTCCACAGGTTGTGGTTGTTTCAAGCCATATCTCCCTGTTCCTCCATGGGGTTACTTGACTTTTATGTTTGCGCTTGTATTTCTCACACTTTTCCACTTTCTATTTCCCCCCACTCCTCACTCCTATGCCCGACTGGCATTTTACTCTTTCTTAAGTATTATTTCATGGAGATGGCATGAACTTCCTCAAGAAAATAGTGAATAGCAGACCTAAAATACACTTTTCTGAACTGAAATGCATCTTTCAAAGGGATTGAGAATTGAATCTAAACGTCTGTCTTCAGGACTTAAGTTACACTAAAAATCTGCTGAAGCATTGGGCTGAGGATCATATTTCATTTAATTTGAGAAAAGGAAATAAAGAGTTCCAATTATTTCTCAGATTACTACTTACCAAAGAAAAGGGAAGTGTGCTGAGAGCAGGGAGTGGAGGCTTATCTTGGCTAGTTAAGCAAAACTGTTCTGATATGCTGATGGACTGTGAGTGTATTACTGCACCGTAAAATATCTAATTCTCGTGAGTTTCTGGAATCTTTGTACAGGTCTCAAGAAAATGCAGGTATGGAAAAGACCTCTGATCTGCTTACATGAACAGTATTATGTCTCAGTTATCTGCCAGGGAGGCTGTTGAAAGTTCACATGGATTCATGAGGAGATTGCTTACATATATAACTCCAGCTGTTTTCTGTGCTGTATCCTGCACAAGTGTCTGATCTATAGAGGACCAAGGCTTTTCAGTTCTCACCAAGACAATCTGATATATAAACTCTGATTTCCTAAATGTTATTTCAACAGTACTTGGTACCCAGATTCCCTTGCAAAATGAGGCTTCGCTACTTTAAATTAAGTAGTAAGGGACAAGTACTGTTCCTGCTAAAGGACTTGCTGGAAATGATGAAAAGGTGTGTAAAGTGTATCTCTTAGTTTATTTTGTATGTATGTAGTGAATAAAACGGCAGAAATAGGAATCAGTGTTTTCTGCAATATCTATGCAACCTGCATTAACAATATTCTTAAGCGATGCAGTCTTAATGGCTCTTGGACCATTAGCTGAAGCTGTCATGATAGATAAAGCACGGAAGCAATGAAATACGGGTGACGCTTTCCAGTGCCGCAGATTTTATAGGCACCTGGGAAACGAAACCAAAACTGTCCGGGATCGACGCCGGGAATGGAAACCGAAAGATGTTGAGACGGGCGGCGCCAAGGCCGCCACCGGAGCCGCCCTCTGGGGCCCGATCCCGGAGCTCCCGCCGACGGCGCTTTAAAGGCGGGTGTCTGCGGAGCCGAGCCGGGCGGGGCACGGAGCAGCAGCGGCAGCAGGTACTGTCCGGGCTGGAGCTTGCGTAGAACTTGCCTATGTGATGATATTTGAGGCTGAACCTAGGGCAAGGGTTGGGGTTGGGCTTAGTTCTGAGGGGGCCGTTGTTGTGTGTCGGCATGATGCTGGATCTGGAGTTGGGGTTTACGTTCGGGTTGCAGTTGGTTTAGGTTTGATTTTGGGCTGGACAGCATGCTAGGGAACACCTGGGACTTTGGGAGTAGCTAGGAAGCTCCCCATAGGCTGGAGGGGCAAAGGGGACACTAGCAGGGTGTCAAAGCCACCTGGTTGCCTCTGTCCACAAAGTAGCCTCGGGCTCCTCAGATGTCAGTGTGTGCACTGCACGAAAACATCGATGAAGCAAAATATTTAAGCCGTCTTGGTTTTCTTTTTGAAAGGAATATAGCAGATCATACATGAGTAGATACAGATACAGTTTTGCTTTCTTTGAGAATGCCTGACTTTACATTTTGAGACATGGAAAGTCACTCTTGGCGTAGGAGATTGATGAAGTAATGATGGCCATTTGCTTGATAAGTGCAAATCTCAGCATGCAGAAATACATTATTCAACCCAGAAAAGTGTACTGGAGCCTTTGATACAACTTTTCCAATTTAGATAAGAAAATGGAGAAAAGTCTTAGTTTTATTGCTGCTTTGACAAAAAGTAGGTATGCAGGTACATAAAAGGTGATTTTATGTAGCTGTATGTAAATAAATAGATTACATTTTGTGAAAGTAGATATTAGAGTTGAAGTTACCTTAAGCATACCCTTGAAATATAGCACACTATGTGCACAGCATTTCACAAGTAGAAAATAAAAATGTACTTTTGGTTCCTTTTTCTGCAGTTTGTTTTGCTAGGAGTTCCACTAATGGAAGGTGAAAACACCAAGGAACACTGGGGTTTAGTTTTGTATTTGTGAAATCCAAAAAAAATTTAGTTTGCACTTTCTTGTATTAATTTTTAAGAAAGGTTTTAAGAAAAGCTGGAAGACTAAAAATGACATCTAAAAATCATGTAGTCTTTTTATGATCTCGGGAAAATGAAGGCTACCCATATCTAAGGCATATGAATGTAGGTTGGACTTGATGATCTCAGAGGTCTTTTCCAGCCTAATTGATTCTGTGTGACTATTGCAATGGTAAATACTGCAATAATAAGTACTGCATTAGGCTGTCTCCTGAGTGAAGTTCAAAAGATCTGAGCTGATGTGGTAGAGTCTGTGCAGTGTTATCCGAAGTTGCCTGTTTGCTCTTTAGTTTAAGGAAACTGAACATTGTGACGATGTGAAGCGGGGAGTTACCCTAACCATTACAGTTCTATGCTCACTCAAGATTTGAGACTTCCACCCCTGGAAAAGAAAAAAAAGAAGAAAAAAGGTAAAACTGAATTAAAAAGTGGGATAGATACCAAACCATGATTACTTCACAGGTGTTGTTGCATGCCTACTTGTGACTAGACTAGCTTGAATGGTGCGAGTACAAGTCACTTCAATCAGGAAATGTGCCATGTAAATATAGCTAGTACAGTAAATTATATCTAAACGCACCAAGGGTCCCTTCATTTAAAGTGCAAAATGAATATGTAATGCTTCTCTTTAGTATATTTTAAGAAATACAAACCTGATGTTTTCCTTGTAGTTCATAAAAATATTTATTGTTTTTAAAATGAAAATGTATCTCTTGGGGTTTTTCACAAAATGTTTCTTGATTTTTCTTGGAATTTATTCCAGTGTGATTATGAAGTAGAAAATTTAATGGTTGAAGCCACAGAACATATTGTATTTCCTGAAAATTATCTCTTCATTACTTAGATTTTTCTTTTTTTGAATGCCAGTGATGGATTCTGCAAAAGATCATTTCAAGAAAGTTTTTCATGAAGATGCAAATGAGAGTAATGATGATAAGGACAGTGAATGTAGTGACAGTGATAAAATAGATTTCATTGCTACAAAGGAGGATAAAGACACTGGGAGTACAAGTGACGATGATGAGGTGGATAAGATTAAAAAAAAAAAAGTGCAAGCAGCTGTTTTGAAGATGCTTAAAGAAAAGGATGAAAGAGAAAAAGAAGTCAAAGACAGAGATTACAGTAGCACTGAAGAAGTGACAAAGCAAACATCACAAACTGAAGATGAAGATTTCAGAGTTGTTCTGTATGAACATGATTCCCAAAGCCCTGGTGAGGAGCTTCTAGTAGCATTTGCTCATGTCTGTGGCTTTTGTTGCATTATTTTACATCGTGTAATTAATTAATGAGTTACAGTTATATGGTTTTATCAATAACCATGTATGTGATTAATTTAGGAAAAAGAAAATGTCTTGAATTTCTGAAGACGTTGAGGCTACGCATTTGGGCATTCCTGTCACAGGCTCAGTAAGTACAGTGGGGTTCATGGAAAAAACAAATGATAATAAAAATAAAATCTTTGGATTAAGTAGACATCATAGTGTAGTACCTCTAAGAGAAAGAAGCAATGTGCTTGTCACCTAGGTTTGTGGAAAACCAGGAGACCTAAAGCATGATTAGGATTTCATACTTCTTCCAGCCACATAAAGGAAGATTGCTGGTATAACAGAAGATCTGCCCAAAGAGTAAGGATTGTCTTCATGTTTTGAAAACTCATCTACAATTTTAACTATTGCAATTTATTATTTTCAAATTCTGTCACTTTTTAAGAGTATTTTTCCTCACGTGTTTTAAGGCTACTATTTTTACAGCATCTAAAAGAGTTTGCCAACAAACTTTTCATATATACCTTTTGTGGTTTTGCATGTCAGTTCTCATGCATGGGAAAGAATTAGCAGTAGTTCCATTCACATTGTTCATGAAGTGTCTTCTCTGCATTCTTGAGCTCACATAAGAGATTAGTATTAATTAAAGGCAGCCAATTGAAATGTGTAAGACAGAAGTTTGCATACTTTTTGTTCATGGAAGACTACTCATTGCATCAAACAGCAAACTGGGACTGTGGACCAAAGGCTGTTGATCCCAACCAGAAAGGAAAGCTAGGTCTTCTCAGGTGTGGAACTAAGGTGACTATCTGGTGGGGGTTGGTCTCCTTTCCAAGGCAACCAGTGACAGAATGAGAGGACACAGTCTCAAGACGCATCCAGGGAAGTTTAGGCTGGAAGCTGGGAAAAAATTCCTCACAGAAAGAGTGACTAACCATTGGAGTGGGCTGCCAAGGGAGGTGGTGGAGTCTTCATCCTTGCAAGTGTTTATAAAAAGACTGGATGTGGCACTGAGTGCCTTGATTTAGTTGAAGAAATGGTGTTAGGTAATAGGTTGGACTTGATGATCTCAAAGGTCTTTTCTAAACTAGTTAATTCTGTGATTTGGTGAAGAAAACAGCCATGTTTGTACCATTAGCGTACACATATTCCCATACTATGCATTAGCAGTGTAATACATAATAAAGTTTAGTTTGTAATAGATGAATGTGAAAGCAAAGATCCTTTACTGTAAAGGCTTGCCTCTTCTTAATATGGACCTACAAAAGTTCTTCTGATGCCTTGGTCTGTTCTGGGTAAAACATCACATTGGTGAACTTTGATGGATTCTTAAAGAGCTGAAGAAAACAGTCAGTTTAAAAACTGAAATTTATACTTGCCATCTTCAGATGCCAGGGATTGGTTTAAATTTTGACCTAAAACTCATTAATGAAAATGTTACCAACTCTCATAATTATCTGAAATAAGAACCGAATGAAAAATTTTTTAATTTTTTGCTCTTTTGAAGGAATGTATTGTGATTGAGTTGTTCTTGCTGTTGAGCTATTTTTCTGCAATAGATATTCCTTGGATGAGGGATGTAGTTGTCATTGTCATGATAGTTGGTGATAATCCACTTGCTACTTTTAATTGAAAACTCAGACAGGAAGGCTCTCAAAATATTTTTTTCTGATTATCTTTTGTGGGGTATTTCTTTTAGAACAGGTAACACTTTCTGCATAAGCAAACATGGATAAGAGATGCTCCATAAGTCAGAAAAAACCCAGATGCTACAATAGTATCTGGAATTGTAAAGTAGAAAATTGCTAATACATTCAATAACTGAAAGGACTGCAAGCTATTTAGGAGTTAGACCAAAGAAAGATAATTTGCTGTTGATTTAATTTATACATTGAATGCTTAACATACTAGTAAGCAAATTTCTTCTGTCCCATGTCCCCAGCTTTTCTTGGAGTAATGTTATGTACATGTTTTTTCTTTTTCTTTCAGCTATGTCAGTCTGTTAAAAGACTTTGTTGAGTCTGAATTCTTTGTGATAGATGGGGATTCCTTGCTACTTATGTTTATAGATGAGAAAACACAGTATCTAAACTTCTTCTACCAAATTGAATGCTTTCTGCAGGATTTCACTCAAAAAGGAGCAAAATATGTCATTACTTTCTTCAAGGTATTGAACAAAACCCATTTTTTGTCTGTTTAAACCACGGTATTTCATCTAAATCAACTGCTTGATTCTAATCAGGATTAGGAAATTCTTCATTGTGTCAACAAATGCAACTAAATAATTTTGTTGTTTTTTATTTCCTGCAGGATGCAGAACAGATGTACCTTGAGAATCCTTATTTTCTTCTCTTACGTACTGCATTAATAGAACACCTCAGGCATAATACAAGCATCATGGTTCATACAGAATTTTCCAATTTTTTATCATCAGAATGGGAGATTTTCCTGAAGCAAAGCTATCCTTACTTTATCATCATATCTGACACAGGACTGTCCCCTCGTCAGACAGACTTTTTATCCATTTTAATTGCTCATTCATTGTCAAAGAAAATTAATGTTGTGCTTGCTTCAGGACAGGAGTATGATATTATTAGAGTTTATGGATATCACGTTCAGAGTGTATATAAGCACAGATTATTTTTTCAACAGGTAAGCTACACCACTTTGTTGCTTTGCAATAACAGTGTTAGTTTGACTCTGAAGATTTAATTAAAATACCTTAGCATGAGTATTTTAATTAACTTATTAGAATTATAAAGAATTGATATGTGGCTCATTTTCTTTTTCTTTAATCTCCTGGTCTTGAAATCCTTAACAGGTAAACATTGTGGTTGGTGGTAAATACCTACCCTGTTACCTATAGTTTTGTTTCACATCCTTTTTCACTTTCAGTATGGTAGTCCAAAATACAGCCTTTCTCTTATCTTCAGTATCACTTGTTTTAGCTGACTTGTAATATACCAGATGAAGAGTAGTGTTTAGGCCAGTGATAGGATTTTTAAAATTTTATTCAGTTGTTTCTTGGAAGCTAAGATTGACTTCTGAATGGCTTCTGTCTGTGGCTAGAAGTCCCTAATGCATTGCATCTATTGACTTTTGCATATAACTTTGACTTTTGCACTTCTTAGCATGAACCAGATCTGCGATTTGCCTGTGGGAACCTAGTCAGGTACAAAGAACCACTTATGCATCTATATGAACATCTCAAGCTGAGCCTGAAAAGCGTACGAAGAGAGGTGATTTGAGCTCATTGGCTTTTTTTTTTTTTCCTTCTTTTTCAGTTGACTGACTTGCTTCATTCCTTTACCTGAAATTCTCTTCTAAACAAAACTGGGAGCTCTCTTCTTTATCCTGAAGTGATGCCTCAAATCTGAGAAGGCCTCCTCTATGGCCACTCTTCCTTCACAACAGCTTGAAACAGTTTCTTTCTTTAATGTTCACTATAGTAGAACGATTCAGCTGGAAGCTGATCAGTGAGATGCCAGTTAAGGAAATGTTTCCATCTTGGTGAATGCCTTTGTCTTGAAGACGACGGAAATCAGCCCATTCATCGTGAAACACCATTCATGACAAAATAGCACTGTTAGCCACAGTGGGGGGTGCAGCTACTATCCTCTGAGTGCACTGTGGCCATTGCCCTGTCCCCATAGTAACAGCAGCGGACCAATCATTGCTGCTGCAAGCAGCAAGCTCTTGTCTAGGTAGTCATGTCAAAATCTAGACCTCACTATTGCAGTTGCTAAGGTTTGGACATTTAGTTGACTATTTATCTTAAAAACAATATAAGTTTTTAAGAGCTCGATCAGAGTTGCAAGGTCTGTGCTTGAATGGTTAAAGCAGTAGTTTTACAATATTTTAACATAAAAGAATTGATATTTTTGTGGTCCCATAATGCCTCATATTCTTTTTCCATTTTCCTGAGTATAAAGGTACATTGTAGTGTTGTAAACCTACTTCTTCTCCTGCATAGAACAACCACAAGGCTTCCTTGTACTTCAGTGGGAATGGTACTAGTCTAGCAATGTGAATTTTCCATCCAGAAAAATATGATGTTACTCAGAAAACATTTTAAAACCTGGCTCCTGCCAATTTTTTGTTTCATTATGATTATCTTTTCTGAGGCACAGTCAGTAATTGAATACCCCAGGAGCAGAAATACATCGGGATGCAGGAAGGGCAGCTGAGGGGCAGGGTGGGACCTGGGAGCCATGGCCTGTCCAACTGCCCCAGTCAAGAACAGGATAGCTGGGGGACAGCTGCAACCTTGGGCATCAGACACCTTCCTGGGAATGGACTTAGGCCAGAGCGGATTGTCAACATGTAGGGCTGTGGGGAGCTGGAGACTGACAGCCCCAAGGGCTGCCAAGATGGGAGAAGGCCCCAGGGGTCAGGTAGGGACAGTCAGGGCTGTTGGTGCTATCAAGGACATGACAAAAAAGGGCAATTTTTACTTATGTATGTGCCCACTTTTCCTTCTACACTTTTTATATCCTTTTTTCCCCCTTCTTTGTTGAAACTGTACAGGATAAGAATTGTCTTTTTTATTTGGTAATTTTTATTATAGTGATAATTTATGCTCTTTATAATGTTATGACTCCAGGTTTACCAGGCTCTCTCTTTGTTGAAACAACTGTGGCCTGAAGGATCTGATATTCGCCGTGTGGTTTGTGTTCTTGCTTGTGCCACGGGATTAAAAATATACAGCACTATGTTGCAAAATGCAAAGACTCCCGTGGAAGCAAAAAGAGAGCCATCAGAAAAAGTAAGAATATTTTAAATATCTTCTCAGCATGGTGACTCTAAGCATTTTGCTAACAGGAGAGATGGCTGTCCTAGATCTAAAGCTGAAAAGAGGTCCTGATGCTTCCTTTTTGATTACATTCTTTAAGTGGTTTGAGTCAGATAATTGCTGTGGCAGCAGCTTTTCAAAGGAGCATGGTTTTTCAGTGGGAGGCACTGTCTCCCCTGTCACAGTGGCTATTCCTAAGTTTTTATTACTTCATAAAAAGTTTTACCTCAGGAAGGTAGTTGTGCTTGTTCACATGTTTCTTTTCCTAACATTCTGTGCCATACTAGCTTTTACAGAAGAATACGCTTTTTCTCAGGTTAGCAAGACATTTCAGTATAAAGGTTTCTTTCTATGTGTAGTCTTTTTTGTGACCATAATACAAGGCTTGTATTTTCCTCAAGTTAACACATATGCAATATATAAGTAATATTTTATGATACACGTATTCAGTACTCTATGGAATATAGGCCTATATCTAGCTAACTTTCCTATTAAAATAATAGCATTTCTAGCCAGACACACTGACAATTGTTTTTCAGTTTTGTCTTGGTTTTCATAGTGGTACTCGTTTTTGGAAAAGAGATTTTTTTTTTTAAGTTAAAACTGATCTGCCTCTGCCAACACTACAAGAATGTTAACTTTGAAATAAGTGTGTCTACATGTAGCTACAATGCTCAAATTGTTTAAATAGGTCAAAACTATTAGCTGCTTTAACAAAGTGCATACCACTGAATTAAGTAGTGGTGAACACAATTATTTTACTGAAGGATGTGATCAACTTTTTATCTGTCATCTCTCAACAGAGAAGTAAACCCCTGTCTCCAGAAGAAGCAGCTGACCTCTGCAGAATGCAATGTCTTACAGTGGCTTTTCTTCTTCATATGCCTCTTTCACAGAGAGCTCAGATTAGGGTCATGAAATCCTGCTGGACAAAGCAAGTTTTACCATTCTTAAAAATGGTATGTGTAGCACTGTATTAACTTGCCCTGTCATAAGGAGCAATTATCATTTTAGTTTTCATGGGATGTCTTCCATGACATCCTCATAGGCAAGCTTGTAAAGTCTGGGCTGAGTGAGTGGATGCTGAGGTTGATTGCTGAATAGCAGTTGGTTGTGACAAGAGGGTTGTGGTGACACAGTGGTCATTGGTAAAGGGTCTAGGCCTGTCACTAGGGGCATCCTCCACGGTTCAATGCTGGGCCCAGTATAGTTTAATTTATTCATCAGTGACTTCCATGAAGTCACTCCTCATGACTCCTCATCAAGTTTGCTAATGACACAAAGCTGTGAAGAGTGGCTGATGCCCGGGTGCTGTGGAGTCTTTCAAGGGGACCTCAACAATTTGGAGATGGGCAGAGGAGGACTGTCTGAAATTGAAAGAAGACAAAGGCAGGGTCCTGCACCAGTACCATTTGGGGGCTGAGCTACTGGAAAGCAGCTCTGTGGAGAAGGACCTGGGGGTCCTAGTGGACAACAAGCTGCCCATGAGCCAGCTGTGTCCCCTTTTGGGCCAAGAAGGGCAACAGTATCCTGGTGCAGTAGGAAGAGCACTGTCAGGAGGTTGCAGGAGGTCATCCTGCTCCTATAGACAGCCCTGGTGAGGTCACATCTGAAGTGCTGTGGCTCCCCAGTAGAAGAGGGACATGAAGCATCTGGAGCAGGTCCATCAGAGGGTGACAAAGATGACTGAGGGACTGGAGCATCTCTCTTAAGAGGAAAAGCTGAGGGAGCTTGGCCTGTTAAGCCTTGAGAAGAGACAACTAGGAGGAAAACTTTATTGAAGTCCATAAGTATTTAAAGGGATGGTGTCAAGAGGATGGAGCCAGGCTCTTCTTGGTGGTGCCAAACAACAGGATAAAAGGCAACAGGCAGAAACTGATGCACAGGAAGTTCCATCTGAATATGAGGAAGAACTTTATGGTGTGGGTGACAGAGCACTGGAAGAGATTGCCCAGAGAGGTTGTGGAGTCTCCTTCATTGGAGAAATTAAAGAACCATCTGGATGCAATCCTGTGCAATGTGCTCTAGGATGACCATTCTTGAGCAGGGAGGTTGGATGATCCACTGTGATCCCTTCCAACCGTATCCATTCTGTGAAACCTTACCTAGTTCAGGAATCTTGTGAGCCACAAATGAGTGGGGATAGGAGTGTGTTGGTCAATGCTACTGTTAGGGTACTGGACTAGATGGACTTTTTAGTCTCATCCAGCATGGGAAGTTTGATGTCAGGCCCTTTCGTAGTTTGAAATTGGTTATTGCAGTGAAGGAGAACTGTGAAGGCAGTTTTCTTAGCACAGAGAAGTCAAGTAGCAGTGTGTTGTTTTTCTTGTCAATAAATCTGTGATAGTTAACCTTCGGAAATGCTTTGATACCTTCGCTTGTAAAGGTGGGCCATAAGAATTAATTGTTCACTTTATTTTAACAGCAACAGTTGTGTACGCATTTTGCTCTGGTACAGCTGTGTGATACAAATGATTGGAAATTGGATTTAACTTACCTGCCTGATTTGAAAGATGATTCACTCCTCATAAATCTTGCACATTACTATGAGGTTGAATACACTAAAGGTATCTTACAGTTTTTACTTCATTAAGCTGCAAAATGAGAATGAAACTGTTTGTACAGGCAGAAATGAACAC
>VYZS01033360.1:25832-43164 GCA_013400695.1 Neodrepanis coruscans | reverse complement strand
CAGCGCCGCCGGGCCCGCACAGCACGGCGGCGGGGCCGGAGCGGGAGCCTGGGCGGCGTTCCGGGCCCGCCATCCCTTCTCCGCGCCCTCCCTGCCTCCCCTGGCGGGGCGCGGCCCGAGCGGCGCCATGACCCGAGCGGCGTGGCCGCAGCCCGGGTTGGTTTTGGGGATTCTCGGTGTAAAATCGCAGCGGCGAGACCGTGTTTCGCAGTCAGCGGCGCAGTTACAAGTGGTGGCGGGGGATATTTACGGAGGCTTGGACGGTTCCTTGGCTGAAGGGTTGGCCTTTCTCCTTGAATCCAAGGAAGGACTTACACCCGCGCCTTGTGAAAGTGATCAGCATTGGTTTAACGAGACTCACAGTCGTTACCGAAAAAAAACCAAACCAAAAAACCAAACCCCAAACCCCAACACTAAAGCAAAACCACCCAAAAAACGCGCAAGAAAAAAAAAAAGTCGTTTAAGTTGAATGTCCAAATGTTCCCGGAGTGGCCAAGGAAAGCAGTAGCTGCTTTGGGAGTGTGCTATAAAAAAAGCGCGTTGGAAAGAGGAAGCAGCTTTACCTTCTGCCTTCTGCCCGGTGGAGGCGTCAGGCTCTGTCACTCTGCGGGAGGATTGTGGGGACATGACTGACTGACGTCTGGCACTAGACCTTTGAACACCCTGCCAGGGTGCAAGGGGTCAGATCAGCAGGAAAGCATAGTTTGTTCATCAACGGAGGGAAGCTTGAAGGAAGCCAGTGACGGTGTCGGGTATACGAGAGGAAGGTGGTCACAGCAGCTGTCAAATCAATTCAAGCTTGAGGAGTTGTGTTGGCCAGGGCCCAACATCTGGGCCACAGTCAGTCAGCTGGAGACCCCTTGGGCCTATAGCTTAACTCATGATTGCTCTTCCAAGGTGAGCAGTGGTGGTTGCTTCAGTGCTCAGTGGAGTGTGGACAGCCGATGTACTCACTGCCCTTCAACACACTTGTTGGGGTTTCCTGGAGTCTACCGAGGAGCCTTCAGCACACCAAGCATGCTGTGGGGTTGGCTATCACACAGAAATTCCCTGTCTGAGGAGTGACAGAGGCTAGATGTGGCATACACACTAGCCCAGCTCTCAAGCACTGTGTGGGAAATTAATCCACTAAATCCACTATCCAGTGAAGGATGGCAGAGAAAAAAATTTACCCCCGGAGTTTAAAAAAAAAAAAAAAGCGCATTAGGAACTGCTCAGACAAAAAAACAGCTTGAAAGTTCACAAGGAGGATATAATTACACTATGTTCCTTATTGAAGCACTTAAGTTTGCCTAAATCAGCTTAAAGGAGAATATTTTGTGGTAGACAAGAGCACTGCGATAGCAACTGGCTGAAATTTAAATTGAGGAGTATCAAAATCAAAGGAACTGTTTTAAATTAAGGGAATTAATAACAAAGTAACTTGCCTAACTCCTTCCCGTGGGCGTTCAGCCACAAGAAGTTCAGGAAGGTGTTCAGCCATTCCCAGGAGAGCAGGGCCCCATCACACATAGTGGTGAAGTGAAATGACAGATGCCATCACTCCAAATGTCTCCCTACCCTTCTCCCTCCAGCTTTATGTACTGAGCCTGGTGCCATGTGGTCTGGAATATCCCTTTGGTCAGTTGGGGTCAGTTGTCTTGGCTGTGTCCCCTCCAGCCTGCTCACTGGTGAGATGGGATGAGGAGCAGAAAAAAACCTTGACTTTGTGTAAACCCTTCTCAGCAGTTACTAGATACATTTGTGTTGTCAACACTGTAGCACACATCCAACACATAGACCCATTCCAGCTACTGTGAAGAGAACTAATTTTATCCCAGCCAAAATCAGCACATCTTCATCTTCAGTTTCCTTCAGCTACATTAGCTTGGTAGTTTCTCAGCTGGCTTGGAAATGCCTTTTCAAGGCATGGTTTCACAATAGTTTAAGTAACTGAAGTTAGACACTGCCATGATTCCATCTTCATCTGCCATTTGTGCCAAAAACTATCTCCACTCAAAAACAACTGCTTTCTGGTCACTTCACTTCACTGGTCACTTAACTTTCTGAACTATGCTGGACCTGCAGGAGTTGTTACTTAGAGTGGTTAAAAATTGCCACAACAGTGTCTGGAAATCTGTCTCCAAATAGGACTTCTCTTTCACATCAGAATTTCTTTATATTGCATCTCTAGCCAATTCTTTCTTTCCCAGATGGCATAGTAAGGTGTGGATGACATTCCTATCTTAGCAGCGTTTACACCTTATTACATAAGTAATTAACTTCTGTTTTGCACAGCTTTCAGTTTGCATCAAGAGAGAAATGTTACACACATCACTTTAAGGACAGATGGACAAAAGTTTTGTTATTTCTGTAAGCTACCACCCATGGAAATAAGCTGTCTTTTTTTTCTGAAACTGTATTAAAAGTTTCTGGCACCTCGCCAGGGTGCAGATGAGAGTATTTGTTGTGCCTAAGATGTCACTGATTTATCCCACCTCTGGCTCTACAGCTGTTCTTTATTTGGATTTTTGCTTGTAAACAAAATATAATCAATACACTTTCCGAGATAAGTGCACTGTTATTCAATTAGCACAATCCATTTCAATGTCTATATTTTTGGGTTACTTAATATATCTTTTTAAAAATGGTAGTGTTTAATGTTTATTACACTGTTCTATGTTTAAGAAAAGTCTTTGTGTTAAGAAAAGTCCTATTCTTAAACATTTAGTAGTTCTTCTGGACAAAGAAGCTTTTCCCTTTATAAAGTAGTGAAGCGTTAAATATTTGATCTAGCAGTACTTAGTGAGGCAAGATAGACACAAGAAATATCCTTAAGGTTTAATTACACAGTAAGTTGTGTGCTGATTTCTTTGCCTTTTCTTCTTTCTAAACAACTCCCTTGCCTCACTTAGTACTTTGATTTTTATTCTTCTACCCTTCAATTAGTTCTAAAAGATGTCCTGAAGTTCTTAGAGACTATAACTCAAGATATAATACAGTAATAAAGATTTTCTTTCTCTTCAGTAGATGTTATGTACAGCAGGCTTAGCCTAGCTTGTTCCTTTTTGTTAATTTTCTACCCCTACTGTTATTCTGTTTACTTTTACATTCTCTCTTCTACTAAAAAAAAAATCAATAACAATTTATGTAGGTAAAACAATCATTATCCTGTGACTTAAATACTACTTCTTTCTTGCTTTCTTTATCTCTACTAGGTCTGTTTCTTGGTTTTACCATGCTCGGACTCCCCTCCTCACCAATCAGCAAGCTGCACAATATTAAAGATTAGGGAGATTTAGAAGAAAACAAAGGCGACAAAAAAGAACTGACTTCATAGAATTAGCTAAAATAAAAATAAATTTATTCAGTTCTAGGAGGAAAAAACTAGTCTAAACTTTTTATTAGTTCAGACTCTGGGCCAACGTTCAGACTACCTTTGCTAGAAATAAGTTTAGGTTAAATTGGATAATTGCTTAGGTCTTGTCTTCTCATACAGCTGATCAGAAGTATTTATTTCAAAACAATTTTGTATAAGATACAAAGTCTTGTTAGACTTAAATGTCATTAATCCATCAATACTTAAAATGCAGGCAGATTTTTTAACTGCAGTGCATAGAAACTGGAATTACAGAAGAAAAAATTAAATTAGTGATTAGTTTAAATAAATTGGCTGAGTTTGACCAACTAAGAAAAGGTTTTTTTTTCATAATTTCATTATAAATCTCTTAAATTATTTATGCAATTCCTTAAACAATACATCAGTGCATCATATCCAATTAAATGATGTTCCATTTTTAAAAAAATATGACAGGTTCAACTGGTACAAATCTATGCATAAAATTTCTTAACTGTATGAATTTAATTAAATTGAATAATGTGGTAGCTGCACAAGCATGATTTGAGGCTTTACTTAGACCTGAAATGTAGTACAATCAAGTAAAGATTGCTACCTTGTCTGAACAGAGTATCAGTATATGATTAGAACATTTCAACAGAAACATTGGATCAATGCATTTGCTTAATATTTTAAAGGTAAAGACCAATCTTTGACTATTTTTTTTTTTTTTTTGCAGTAGACTACTTTAGATTATGTTCTGGAGTATGAGAAAGAAATTAAGACTTACTTAATCAAAGTAAGCTCTTAGGTGTTTATGCATAAAAATGATCATTATAGTATTTAGAGTTAAAAAAGGATTTTACAGTAATGATCCTTCCAACCACAAGTAGTCTTTGTAGAAAGAATGGTCAAATGATAGTTTTGAGCATGGATGTTTTCTTCTTATTGTACCATTTTTATAGCCTTTCTGTTTCAATCAGAATACTCATATACATAGTCATTCTTTCAGAGTATTTTAAATATAAACAAAGAACTTTTCAATTGAAAAGAAGTGCTTGCTATATAGTCAGTTGTAGATTTTTCATATGTTTAGTTGTGCTTTGGATTCTGATAATTATACTGTTTTCTTAGTTGCTTTTATTTTCTTCATTATTTCATGATATTGCCAGTCTTTAATTTCTTATAGTTTTGGAGTGTGTGGAAGAGAAAAGCATTTTCTGCTATGAATGGAATGTGGGTGGCCTTGGTTTGTCACAAATGTATTGGATGGCCTTGGTTTGTTATGAATATATTCATTTTTGGCCTTTGCTTTTTTTTGGCCTGTGTCTTCCCACTCTGTCTTTAACAGCCTCAAATTGCTTTGCTCATGAATATGCAATTACAGCTGTTACTGTCATTATTAAAAGTTGTAGCCTTAGTCTGCATCTGTATAAGGAACTTGGTCATTTTAGGTCTATAGGTCTATAGGTTGTTTGGATGTTTGGTTTTGCTGCTGTTTTGTTGTGGTTGTTTGTGTTGGGTTGTGGTTGGTTGATTTTGCTGGGGTGTTTTTGGAGTGCAGGGGAAACATGCAGAGAGAGGACATGCTTAGTATGTGCAAATGCCGAAAGTTCAGACACTTCAGAGACAGATTTCTTGCTACTTAAATTTAGGGATCTAATAAAGCCTTTCCTGCTGATAGGAATTGATAGCTGTTCTAACAGTGACCTCTATGAAGTTGTGAGCTATAGCTGCCTATCATACTTGTGTATTCAATTAGTCCACAAGGCAACATAAGGAAAACTTATAAAAGTCAAAATAAATACTGTAAATGCCCAGGTGAAACAAACAAGTCCCTTTAAAGGTGTATATTTACAGTAGCTGTTGTTCAGCCAGCAAGCTTTTTCATGCGCTATTTGAGCTGGAGCTAAATACTGTAAAGCCTGATTCTAGATAGGTAGGTAATGTCAGTGAAGCTTTTGTAAACGGACTAATATCTTTCTAGTGTTTTAGCATTCTCTTTGAGTCTCTGATGGTTTGGTTTTTTTTTAAAAGGTCTCACTTTTGGAAGTAATTATATTAATAATCAGTGGATTTTGTTAAGTATTCTAAATTTGCTGTTCTAATTTTAGTTGAAAATTAGCTCACAAATTAAAAATTAACAAGTAAGTCATTAGCAATCCCAAGTTTTGGCCAAGATCAAAGGAATGAGAAGGAACTGAAGAAAGAGGGGGAACCAACAGTCAGCTAAATAAAACTGTTTTCAGAATGTTATAATCTTCAAGACTTACTGATGCTTCTTGGTTTGAACATGATAACCATCACTGTAAGCAGCTTGACAACATCTCATCTGTAGCTGTACCAATGGTTAATGCTGTGATTGTTTCCTGGTCCTGGACACCAGAGCGGTTGCTGAGCAACACAGGCATATCAAACTATATTTCCACTTGCCACTGTTTTTCCTTTAAGATGAGTTGTGCTTTCTAGCAGCGTTTACTTAGTGTTTCAATTACCTGGAAAAGTATGTACGTGGTCAGTTGCAGTGTTTAAGACTGGCATCTTATTTTGGTTCTTTCCCATCACTTTGAAAATCAGTATCTTATTTCAAAAGAGCACTTTAGTTTTAAAATCTATTGGGCTTTGAATGCAAAAGCAGAGTTGGCTATTTTTTAGAAGAGAAAATATGACATGGGCAGACCCAGTCATAAGCACACCAGGTAGTAGAAACATTTTTTTTATTTACAGAATGAGACCAGTTATCTTTGTTGCAGGTTCATGTTTTGTCTGTCAGACTAGAAGGATTTGAAAGAAGAAAAACAAATGTTTCAGGAACAGCTAGCTAAGATCTTTATTTCTGTACACTTGTGTCCTATAACACCATCTCAATCTTTGTTTCCTAACCTTTCCTACTCTTTAGCTTCTAAAGTTCTTTTTCATACCTACTAACTGTGCTGTGCTGCAGTGGGATGAGAGAGCGGGAAGGTGGAGAAGGCTGATTAGGCTTTGTTTGATACCAGTGGGTACCAGGGGCGTTCTTATATAACTGCAGACTTGATACTTGCAAAGCCCCAACACTTTTGATAGATTGGGTTGAACTTGCTAGCTGATTTCAAAAGTTACTACAGAAGAACATAGGAAATGGAAAAGTAAATAGAGTCGATGCAACCATTGGAACTCTAGAAGAAAAGTGTCAGTAATGTGTGGGAAATAAACTAACCAGTCTTTCAAAGCCTAACCAGGCTAATGTCTACTTGCAAAATAGTCCTAAAAATCTACATTTAAAGTTACTTAAAACATCTCGCAAACAATCAAAATATGTCAGGTCCTACACGCAGACTTAAGACATCTTAACTCTGTTTTACTGAGAACTGTATACCATTGCCTTTTTTCACGGTTTGCAACAGTGTTACCATACAAGTCTTGTTCATCTGGCACCTGTCTTGCTTTCCTTGTTTGCTTGCTGGTGTGTCATTTACTTGTAGTGGTCTCATTCCTGATCAGTCTTGCCAAATTCAGGCTAGCTAGCCTGGCTCGTAGAGCATTGGCCAGATACACATGGCAGTGCCACAGCAAAAGTCATCGTGCTGGGCAGCTGTCATGGAATATCCACGTTTGCTTACTGAGCATAAGGTGTTTTTGGTGCTGCAGGCTCTCCTCTGTGACCCAGTATTTCTGGGAATCTGTTTTGCGCTTGATAAGCATTGTTTTGTGGCCTTATGCATAAAATGGCCATTCTTTGTAACAGCCTTAGATTTTCTAACTCACTAGAAGTTAAGAAGCATGAAAAAGCATAATTATATGCTACCTTATATAATACTATATTTACACCTGGAAATGTTGTTTGCATAGCTAGTTCCTTCACAAGTTTTCTGTACTCATATTCCAACCTGACACAGCTTACTCTACAAGCATTTAGAAATGCAGATATTTGGAGCTTCCTCTCTGCTACAGGAATGCCATTCTTAGCTGTCAATTTCAGTAAACTAATATATTTTACATTAACATAATAGTTATATATGGCCAGAACCTTGAACATTGTGCCTTTTGTGTACTGGAGTAAAGCATTCTCTCACTAGAGCAGCTGAAATCATGTGTTGTCTTACACTTGGTCCAAGTTGTATAAGACTGTTTTATCCCTCTCAGTTGTAGTAGTATAAGGGGTAGGTCATGCAAGCAATTATACTAATGAGTAGTCTTTTAGTACTTCAGTATTTTTAGGTGTAATTAAGTTTATAAAAAGTAACTGAGTCTTTACAGTGTTTGAGTCTTTAGTGTAGACTCACTACAGTCTCACTACAGTTGTTTAGTGTGAGAAGAGCTGCTAGAGTGTGCAGAAGTCAGCTCAAAGCTGAGGTTTGTTACTTAACCCTACTGCTGGTGGGAAAAACAGACTAAAGAAATTGAAGGAATCATATGCAAACTGTTTATTCCCCTTGCTATATTTAGGATAAAGAGAAGCTCTGTTTGAAGGAGGAATCATGCTTCTGTACTTAACCGTATAACATACAAACCATGTGGAAGTCTATTGAGAAGGTCTTCACTAAGTTGCTGTGTATAACAGTAACAGTTGGCTCTTTGTTGTTGAGAGTGGTAGAAAGTGGTGATTTTGAAGCTGAGAAGAGTTGCAAAAATGCAAAATATATTCATACCTTCAAAATGTTTGTTAGTGTCATTAAGAATGTAATCCTTAAAATATTCCTGTGAGGTGCAATAAATGAGAATTAAAATGGTACACTAGCAGCAGGAGCAAAAAGGCTACAAAATGTTAACTCCAGGAATTTTACACCAAAAGACACTGAAGACAACAATGTCTCTGTATCTATTTTTTTAGGAGGACTATTTATGTATTTACCAATGTAAATAAAAGAATTACAGTGGAACCTTCTCAGATTTTTAAGTCCTTGTCTGAGACAGTCCATTAATATATTAAAATGTAGATATCTGGCTTCAGGTTCTTACCAAAAAGATGGGATAAAAGTTCTTTCTGAAATTATTGTTTCTGAGTTTTAATTCTTCTACCAAAACATTGGAAGTTAATGACTGTAGAGCTGAGGACTCACTTTAGTGGAAAAAATGCCTCAGAGACAGGAATGTATTAACTGAGGTAAAAGAAAGCTAAATCAACTCTAAAACTGAAAGAATTATAAGAGAAGTACCTCTGCTGTCGGACTATAGTTTAAGACTCTGTTGTCCAGTCATACGAGGGAAGGGAATAGGAAGGGAGAGTTTACATTGTGCGGTGTGTGAGGGCAGGAACAAAAAAGATAAAGTTTGGTGCATTTGTGGTAAGTGTGAACTGTAGAGGCAAAGTGGTAACCTTTGCTTATAAAGGCTTGCTTAGAAGGTGGCATGAGTAAGGAGGAATTGTAATGTGAATTTTAAAATTTTCTCTCTTGTTTGTTTGTTTCTGCTGCAGTCTGTAATTTTAAATGAACATTTTATTTTTGTCTGTATAGCCTGTCTGTCAATAAAGCTGAATCCTTTTATCTGACTTCTCTGTTTCTTCATAGTGACAAGTTCCACTACACATTAGTGGGTTGTCCTTGGCTTCCTCCTAGATACCCATGGAGCTGCTTTCCCACTCCTTAACATCAGCAGGATGGGGAGGAATTTACATGAGAAATCATGGGTCAAGATAAAGGGAGAGCACTTACTAAGTACCATCACAGGAGAAATAGACTAGACTTAGGGAAAATTAATTAAAATAGAGTTAGATGGGGAGAAACAAAGATAACATTTCTATAGTGGCTTCTGTTCACTCTCCTCCTTTTTCTTAGGCTGAACTTCACTCTTTCAATCTTGTCTTCTCTACTCTTTTCCCTGAGTGGTACATGGGTGGGGAAAATGAGAACTGGGATCAATCTTTAACAGTCCCTCTCTGTCACTTTTTTCTTCTCACAGTCTTCCCATATTCCAAAGTGGCTCCTTCCCATGGGATTCAGTCCTTTTCAAACTGCTGTAACATGGCTTGGCCATGGGCCATAGTTCCTTCAAGATAAACCTGCTCCAGCATGGGCTGCAGGGGAATCACTGCTTCAGTGCCTGGAGCACCTCATCCCTTCCTTCACTGACCTTTGTGTCTGCTGAGCTCTTTCAAAATTTTGTCACTCCTCTCTTTCAACTGCTGTGCAGAGTTTGTTACCATTTCTTAAATAACTTTTCCAAGAAGTGCCAGCACCTTGGCTGCAGGGTTCATCTATGCCCTGCGTCCGTTGGAGCTGGCTGGAACCATCCAGGCCATCCCTGGCTGATCCTCACAGAGGTCTTTGCAGTCCACTCCAGCAACAAAAGTGTTATCCTGTAGCCCCAGTACAACAAGATTCTTGGTCACTTCCACGGTAATGAGAGCTCTGGTATCTCCAAGAAGTGTCACGTTCTACCCTCACTTGAGCTGCTCAATCTTCTTGAGAACTGGTTCTCCATCATGCTGAGAGCAGGAAGTTTTTTCTGGTGCCTGACAGTAGCTGGATATGCATCCAGGTAACAGTGGCATTTCTGAGCATACAGGGAGTGTGTACTATTTGTGCTGGAACTGGATAGGACTCATCTTTGTGCCATGAATTATTCATGGACCAAGTTATGCAAAGGAGATTTAGCAATTTTCTCTTCCTTTTGATAGCTCAGACAAAGTCATTTGCTGAGATGCTTCTCTGTTTCCTGAGGAAATCCTAGTAAATTGCTAGCTGTGTGGCAAGACTCTGAGGGATCTGATGACTGGAAATAAGAACACTGTATTGCATTGCAGGAAGTTGTGATCTTACAGCCTTGCATTTGTATGTCTAAAATACCAAAAACCTTGTAGCAGCAGAAAGCAGGAGATATGGAGCTGACAGTGCACATGAGCTGTGCCTTGTCTGCTTTTCTGTCACAGAAGACTGGGAACAGCTGGTCCCTCGACAGTTAACAGAACTTCCTGTCTTTTCTTCAAGGTGTACAAGTTCTAGAGGGAACTGGCAAAAGTGTTCAACCTGTTTCAAACCTGAGAAAGACTCAGTGTTTGCAATTTAAATCAATCTTCCTAAGGGAATGGCAGCAGGGAGCTGGGAAACTATGTATTGTTTTATACATGTATGTCTGTAAGGTTGGACATGTGCTTGCTTTTAGCATGATATTCAAGACAACTACTTATGTGTTGGGACAGTGGCAGATCAGATCCTGGGTTTTTCAGATTAGGCATGCAAGAATTACAGGACATCCTTTCTAACTTTCTGCAGTGTGGCTCTTCAGGTGTAGAGTGGAAGTAAAAGCACTGGTACAACTCAGAGAGATTTCATCAAACTTAGTAAATTATTATGAGACATGAAGATGCAATAATATTGTTTGTTCAAGAAAAGTATCACAGGGAATTAATACTTTTATGTTCACAGCAGGAGTGCATTTGGCCATTCCATGTTTCTAAATTGAGAGCATTCAGTGATACAGATACCAAACATTCCTCTGGATAAAGCAGAAGTGTCGTATCATTTCACTATGTGACTGTCTTTAAGACCCATAGTCATTTAAAGAAATGGAAAACTTAAAATTCATAAAGTGTCCAATTCAGTATATATGGACAGTCTTAATCCAATTTTTAGCTGGAAATACATATACAAATACAAAAATTAGAAATCCTGCTGCAAAAATGCATCTACATTTTTTTAATATTGATTTAAAAAAGAAAGAAATCCCAAATCCCAAACCTTTACTATTGATGTAACCGTGTTGTTGTTGCATTTTGGTTTTTTTTTTTGTCTTTTCTCCATTGAAGATATGGGGAATAAAATAATATAACCAAATTAGTGAACCATACCAGGTGTCTTAATTTAAAATAAGCTTTTAGCTTTCAATTAGTTAGTCCTCCTCATCAGTCTATGAGATCCTGATGATTCTCACTATTACTGCAAATACAATAAAAGTGTTCACATTAAATGACATCCCGCAATTCAGTGGTCACAAAAAATGCTGCTGCAACTTTTATTTGTTGTTGATTGAAAATATTTCATACACCAGAACTCCTACCACATCTTTCTGTAAACACAGACTTAAAATACAGATATTCTGCTCTCCATTCTCTCCTTTTCAATTTCAAAATTTAAAGAAAAAAAGTGAATTTGGTATAGACAAAGTACTGAGTTTTAACTGAAGAAGAGAAAAAGAAAGTTTTAGATCAGGATAAAATGGTAATTTCTGTTTTAAAAGTCTAGGAAATATAAGTCTAATACTGCTTTTAACTCTGACATTGCGATGAATACCAGACAGGAAACTATTTTCACAGCATTAAATATCACGCTAGTGTAGAGTAGGAATAAAGGCTACTTTCAGTTTATTTTGATTTCATATAGTTTACCAAGCAGTTTGATAAATCTTTTAAAACATATGCTGACATTAAGGAAGCATATGCATAGTCAGAGGAAGAAAGCTATTTATTTTTCCTGGGCTCCAAAAATGAGAGAAACAGAAAGACAAGTGAGAAAGACAGAGTGCTGTATGGATATGCCTTGCTTTGGTGCGCTCTGTTGCTATGAAAAAAATCCAGAGTTGCATTTTTGAAAGTGGGAAGATAAATGTGAAAGTGATTGTGAATTGCTTGAGATCACACAGCTGTGTGAGACAGATCTGGCAATTAAGCAAAATTTTCCTGGATACTGGAATAGAGATGGATTATACCTGATGAGATATCCTATGGTGGACAACAGAGATACACCTTCAAAATCATATGACTGTCTATATTAAAGCTGGTTTTTATTTTTTTTGACGGATTTTACCAGAGTCAAGACAAAAGTCAAATCTGAAAAAGGTTTCTTGCAGCTCATGTTTCCAGAACATGAATTCTCCTATTGAAAATGAAGATAACTGGTTTACATAAAGCAAATCAAGGAATTGAATGAGCTTGTCCTAAATGATTATGTATAATAAATAAATATGTCTTAAAATTGTTGCTCTACTAGGTATGAAATATTTGCTGTTGCAGTGCTGTGGTTTTTGTTGTTGTTGTTTATTTGTATTTTTAATATTGTTTTGAAAATCAGCACTTCCAAAAAGGATTTAGGGGCCCATGAACAGGCTGTACATGAGAGTGATAGTATGTGTGTCTCTACCTTTGATAGAGAAACCTAGATCATAATACAGATATGTGTTACTTCCTTCTATACACACTTATTCTTTCACATCTTTAAGGGTTCTAGGATTCTGAAGTAATCATACTATGCAGTAGCGAGTGCTGTGGAATGTTGCTTTCAAATATTGATATTAATGCTGTGTATTTACAAAGCGTATTTTCAGCAAAACTGAAACATAATAAGATATTGTTTCTTCCTTTTGTGAGAATGTAACCTTGGGAATCAGGTGGCTGAGGGGCAAAAAAAGTAAGATATGTCACTGTTTGGGTTTTTTTTCCATTATTAATTTCAAAATATGATAGTGAAAGGCTTTATTTATGACAAAACAAGGGATCCAATACTAGTAGCTCTTTGTGGGAAAATCTTAGAGCAAGGATGTTCTCTAAAATAATCCAAATTTAAAACTCTTCTTTGCTGCTACACCTGAAGTATAAAGGCCTATAAAATTTCTGCTGGATTTATTCATACTGGATTTGTTAGTCAACAATTTAATTTTTTTTAAATAGAATGAAAAAATGGGAAAAATTATTTTCTGTATAATTAATTTATTTCCTTCAAGAAAACATGAAGAGGCTGCATACTAATTTGACCAAAAAAATAAATTTCTATCCTGACCCCCACATTCCCATCCACCAGTGGATGGAAACTCTGCAAGATGATCCATGGACTGAGCTAAAGAGATGCAACCTGCTGTTTAGATTAGGGCAAAGTTATGGTTTGAGATAAGGACAGTTTAGTAGTGAACAAGAGAGGGAAAAAAGGAGCGAGTGATGCTGAGACAGTGACTCGCCTCCTGTCTGAGGATTGGCTGCTTTGGAAAGACTGCACACCCAGTTTTGATGGCTGACCGTATCATTATATGGCATGTGGAGTTTGCATTTGGTGAGTTTGGGACAGCTGTCTTGTCTGTGTCTCCTCCCAGGCTCTTGCTCAGCTTGGCCTGCTCAGAGTGAGAAACAGACGGGGCCTTGACTGTGAAAACAGTGTTCTGTAACCAAAACTCCTGTGTGTTACCAACCAAAACTCCTGTGTGTTACCAACACTGCTTCAATCACAAATGCATACTGCAGCATCATACAGGCTGCTATGAGGAAAAGTAACTCTATCACAGCCAGACACAGTACAAGTATACACTTATTCCAAGTATACACTTACTCCCAAGTGATGTTTTCAGAATCTAATCTATAACTCTATTACTAGGCTGCAACTTATTATTAAACAGTCTTCACTGCTTAGTTGCTACTTCCTCTTTTCTGTAAGTAGAGAGTTTATTAGATCTCAGAAGTGCTTTCAAGCACAGTTCTGTTATGCAAAGTAAGTTACGGTTCTTGTAGGGTTTACTGAGAGAGCTTCCTTAAAAAGCATCCCCAGGTGCATTGTGTTTGCACTGAGACTTGGACAGTGCAGAGGTGAGTGGAGCAGACAAGGCTTCTGCTGCTGTGCCTTGGAGAGTTGTTCTGAAAGGAAACTGTCATCAACAGACACCATTAGAAAGTTTTCTTAAAGTGACTAATGCAGGGGAAGGGCTGGAATGAGAGTCATGAGTTTGGGTCAGGGAGCTGAAGCTGCACTGGTAGTTAATATGCAGACACTGAATGTGGATTCACAATCTGACACTATCCAGATCTAAAAATTGATGAGATTTTAGATATTAAATCCAAAGTATTCAGCTTTTTGTGCTATAATTAGACTTGGGTGATGTTTTAAAATATTTTAAATTAATGTTACCTGCCCTTAATTCCAATAATCTCTAGAGAATTTTCAGTTTTACATCCAATTTATTTACAGCATTTCTGGAAAACAGCCTAAAATCTTACCAAACTTGGCAAGTATGTGACTGTAAGTTCAAAGCACAATTGCAGTACAATATAGATATCAAAATCTGCTTTCAGTTTCTGAGAAACCCTCTCTGACATATTTTAAATTACCTTAGTTGTGACTATGTACATTTTTCCCTTCCAGGACAATGAGATTGGATGAACTGTAAAAGTTGTATAGAAAAAAAATGAAATTGACTTGAAAAAAAGGAAAAAAAGGAAAAAAAGAACATTCTAGTAAGGAACATCTAAAGGATGACAGGCATTAACATTTCCACCAGAAGACAGCATGATAATTTCCTTTTTTAGAACCCAAGAAGGGCATGTTGCTTTCAAGATTAATCAGTGCTCAGATTTTTTTTTTTTTTAATTTCCTCTGTTGTCAAAGAACCATGGAATGGTTTGAGGTTGGAAAGGGCCATAATGATCATGTAGTTCCAACACCAGCATTTCCCCCCTTATGTCCCTCTCATATAGTAAATAACCCAAAGAAACAACAGTGCATGTTGTGTATACATTAGGGTTAATGTAAGATGTTGTTAGTCCTAGATAAATCATAGTAAATAGCCAAACCCAAATATAAACCCAAAGAGAATAGCAATCTAGGTAAAAAGGGAAAACTAAACTGTCTAGTATCAAATTTTTTAGGGGATGTAGAGGATTTATAAATAAGAAAAAAAAATATTTTCAGTAACTTAAAGGGCTTAGTGTTCAGAATTATTAAGGGGGGGAAAGGGAGAGAAAGGGGTGAGGGGGGCACAGAAGAAAGAGAAAAAAAAAAAACATGAAAGAAAATGCCAAACTCCGAAGTCCCCAAATCCAGTTCTTTCATTCTGTGCATAAAGTCTTTTGCCAAAGAGAAATCCAGTTTAGTATTGCAACATCACTGGAATCATCGTTGATACATATGAAAAAAATTGACCTTTTTACACTACTGTAATGATAGAGAAGTTTTTCATCCTAAAGGCCCATTTGAGTATTCTCCTTCATACACTTGAAATCAGCACTGTATTCTCCAGCTGTAATCTTTTGTACATGGTTAATCCAGGTTTGGTTGTGTAATTTCCTGCAAAACTGTTACTGCAAAACATCTCATGAGTCCAAGCTGCATTGACGAAGCAGCATGGCTTACCCTGTTCTAAAACTCTTCACCGGCTCTGAGGTCGTGTACAAAATCATTCTGTGAGAATGATTTCTCACAGGTAAATAAGGAAAGACTTACTCTAGCTCTTTGTGGTACTGCCCTTAAATTTTTTCATCATCCATATGATTGCTATCCTGCTAGGCTTTGGCAAAATTTAGGCTCAAATATGCCTGTCCAATAACAAGCATTAGCAATGTACTCTAAAGTTAGTGTGTGTTCTGGACTTTTCTCTGTCACTGGAAGCAGAGATGCTGAGACAGCCCTGTTGTAAGCATCAATTAGGACATAAGATGATTACATGTAAAATAACTTCTTTATTAGTTCTAAAAAGCAAAGGCATAACTTGTTGCTATATCTGAGATTTTTAAATTCTGCCAAAATTTCTGTGAACTTTTACCAGCAATAGTAAGCCACTATCTTTTTAATTTTCTCTTTTTTATAATGCCATAACATAGTAATATTAATAATAATAAAAGCAATTAATAATAAAATAATTATTAATTGGAATAATTCCTACAGTGGCACTTTTATCTTTACCACAGTAACTGCTAACATAGGACTGAACTAAAAACTTGGAAAAGTTGGTACTTAAAACTACGTGTTTAGGGATTTTGGCTCCCTCTAGTGGAAAAAGGCATCAGCATTACGGTGGCGTGTTTGCTTGTCTGTTCCGATATGAAAGGGAAAAATCATTCCAGGACGCTTAACTAATGCATTGCAGTGGCTCCATCTGCTACATAAGGAAATCAATGCAGGACTTGACTGACATTAAGTGTCCGTACTGGATGATCTTTCTTAAACTAAAAGACATCTCTCTGTCCATTTTACATAGGACTATATATACATTTTTTTTTTTAAATTTATTTCTTCACAAGTACATAGAAGGAAAAGCTGTTGTAAGATTGACAGCTGTTGGTGTGGGGTTTATTTTTGGTGATTTTTTTATTGTTTTGTTTTAGTTTGTCATTGTTTTAGATTTTTAAAATCTATTCCTTTTGCGTTAAAATATTTGTGTATACTCAAAATAATAAAAAGAATCAAAAGAGGAAGAGAATTAGGTGGAATGTAGAAAAGAAAGCAGAATTAAAAAAAAGTCAGATCCACTTCTATCCAGTGGATTCTGGGTACACCTGTTCTCTTTCTAGGTGCCTTAAATCAACTTCATTTTTCTTTTCTTCTTCCTTTTTTTATTTTTTTTTTTAATAAGAAGAGAATAGAAAAGACAAGTGAACGTGAAAAATCAAGAATTATAGCAGAAGAACATGTCTAAAGAGAGAACAAAAACATTGTCAATGAAACAAGATAATGACTATTGTTGCCAAATATTCAGCTGAACAGCTTGTCAGATCTCAAGTTGTGTTGGTGTGGTTTAAACTATTTTTTTCTCCTAGGTGCCACAGCTTTGCTTAAAGAGAAAATAGGCTGTTGGGTTTTTTGTTCTCTTCACTCCAACCTATTCAGAATTTAATAAAAGAACGTATTAAGCAAACTTTATTTTTCCCAAATAAGCTCACAATGATTAACTATCTCCAATGTAGTTTTCATTGTATTATTTGGGAACATAATGTCATGGGTTGGAGAATGGAAATTGTTTCTCCCCTTCCCGGCTCGGTCCCATTTGGAGCCCCGCGGGCTGGAGCGGGACCCGCCCCTGGTGCAGCCTGGTGGGTGTGCTCTGGCGGGCAGCATCCGATAAGCTCTCGCTGGACCATGTGGGGTCTGGGGGAGAGGGCATGGGCCTCGAGCCAGGGTGGCCTGAGCCGTGTCTCTCCTCTTGGGTGTAGCGCCGGGTGGCTGGGGGAAGCCCCAGGCCCCGAGTGAGGGTGCGCCCGGAGGCTGGCGGCAGCGGCGCCGCAGTGGCACAAGCACGGCTTGGTGCGGCGTGGCCGAGGCAGCCCTGCAGCAGCGGCGGTGAGAGCTGCGGCGGCGAGAGCTGTGGCGGCGGCGGCGAGAGTGGCGGTAGCGAGAGCGGCGG